>JAJHUR010098784.1:0-15506 GCA_027495735.1 Lutjanus campechanus | reverse complement strand
ATATATATATATATATATATATATATATATATATATATATATATATATATATATATATATATATATATATATATATATATATATATATATATATATATATATATATATATATATATATATATATATATACAGTATATATTGGGGTATGTTATAGAAGCCTGTAGTTACAAACTAAAGCCACACATTTAGATTTTATGCCAGGAGATAAAAGTCTTCTACTGAGGATGATCTTGATTGTGTAGTTAAACTGTTTACTCAGGTACAAGTAAGTGCTGAAATTAAAACTATTACAAAACTATCAAAAACTTGTTATAACAGCTTTCATGTCAGCTTGTCAATGTGCTTAATCTAAAATATTTCACGTACACATCTCTTTCTTATTAAAAACAGGGTTGTTTTCAGATAAGAGGATGGAAGTACAAGTTGTGCATGATGAGTGTGACTGCAGTAAAGACTGATGTGGTTATCTATATCACTAACACAGCGTATGGGTATTTCAAAGTGTTTAGAATTAGCCTCAGGTACAGATACTTGTGAATTTAAGCAAGTGACTATACTGTGTTTTGCAAAAATCATGGCTATAACCATGGTTGTATTCAATTCTGTCCAGATGCAGAGAGAATATTTTCCAGAAATACAATAAAAAAGAGACAACCTGTACATGAAATATTTTAGATTAAGCATGTTGGGAACAAATCTGTCTCCATAAATAGTTGACACGAATGTGTAATGTACTTCTGTACTAGTCTTTTGTCTTAAAATGGTTCGATTCCGGCTTTCATCTTTTTTTGCTTGTCACATCCCTCTTTCTCTCTCCCAGTTATTCCTGTCAGTGTGTTTACTGTCACGATATAAAAAAGGCAAAATGCCAAAAAAAAAAAAAAAAAAAAAAAAAAAAAAAAAAAAAAAAAAAAAAAGCTCTCAGTGAATTTAATTAATTAATTAAATTAATTTACACATTTCCTGAAATCCTATCCAGCGCTACAGACCTCATTTGATGAAAAAAAAAACTATTAGGAAAGCCTCATTTGCTTTCTTTGGTATGTCCTCATTTACGTCCGTTTTTCCTTAAAATTAACTGACCAAATCCCAAAGTCTCGGAAGACTACTCAAACTTACTAACATATCATTAGTAAGTAAAACGGTTGTCCCAAGAAGTTTGGATTGAGCTTGTTGAAAGACAGAATCTTTCTTATGAAATACTATGTATAGTATGCAACTGCATCTCTTTATCTCTCAGAGTCGATGTCCACTGCAGCCTAAATAATGTCTAACCTGTGCAAGGAGGGAAAAGCTACAAGAAACAAAAAACAACAGATGATTACCAAACAGATAATGGACTGGTGGATTTGATGATTAAAGGCTCAGGAGTGTGTAGTGAAGCCATTGTCCATATCTGTATCTAGAGATTATCACAAATGAGCCTTAAAAGCTCAAACAACCTCTATAAATGTTACAAATCACATGAGGTCCCCATGTGAAAAATATAGTCCTCTGTGAAAAGGGCTTTGTTTTGCTGCGTGGTGCAAGAAACCCCCACAGGACTCTTGGGAGTCCCTGAACCCCAGCTGTATGGTAACTACTTATAAACTAATAGGCTTAATAAAACATGTCCCTTGGCCAGGAGTAATGCAGCATGCTGCGGTGAATCAATAGACAGATGCTTTATCCATTTTGAATTTCACTCAAATAAAAACTGTGGTATAACAGTTATGGCTTTTGAAAGTTTTTGAAGTTCTCTGACCTTTAATGTAGCACCCCATCAGGACAATCAATGAGTCTGTTAACTGACAAAGTGCAAACGTGCTGCGTTCTTGCACAGACGTTGCCTCAAAAACAGGCAGACCATGTAATGAGCAGTACTCCCGCTGTAAATGTGTGAAACCACTACATTTTCTTTTGATTAACCTTTTTCATTACTACAGCTGAAGAAATGTGTTTCGTCATTCACCTCAAAGTTAAGTTTCTCCGGTTTGATACGGTCTCTGCGGTCTTTCGCTGTCACACAACTCACTACAAGCACTGTGTTGTCACGGTGTGAAATATACGCCTAAGGGTTCACATTTTACGCCACCAAATGAAAAAACACTCCCAGTGCGACTCCCCTGTCACTAATTTTGTACTTTTTATTGAGTTCCTCAAGGCAAGTCTGACTTCTGCAGTGTAATTGCACAGCATAAATTGTGTTAAGGAACCAAATTGCTGAATTTTGAGACCATTTTTGTGGTATTTCATAGCTGAGACTGGCCATTTCAGGAAAACAACAGAAAAATAACGGTGCTGGGGTTGAGAGCCTTTTGAGAACCATTGGACGAATTTGGCAGGGGCTGTGAGTGATTTGAGAACACAATCTTGACAGTGTTTTTCAGTACTTATCAACAAAATTAAGACCTCACTGTGTAATTTATCAGCTGTATACGACGGGTTTACACATGGGCCTTGGAGCAATAGATGAGGAATGATCTAGCACCACTCTGTGCTTGCGAATGATTGAAAATGTGTACAGGCTTCAATAATTGTCACTGACATGTGAAACTAATGGAGCTCCTTAAGTTCCTCGAGTATAAATCATTAACAGTGCTAATAGAGTTACACTGACACAATAATGACCGAGAATCACAAAGAAGAATAGTATGTTCTCGTTATCAAATTTATATTCAAGTGATATGAGGACAAATAAACATTTCCTTTAATGTCTGTGGTTAACATGCAGACTTAACAACTGAGCTTTGTTAGATAAATCAATGAAAGTTGTCCATCACACTGACAGTAGCTTTTTGAGATCACCATCTGTGAATTCTAAAATTTTGTTCCCCTAGAAACCACTATGAAGGTTTTGACAGTCAGTCAAATATAGCAAATGCACACTGGATTTGCTTTCTGTTAAAGGGAAAGTTCAAATTTTCATTTGGAGAAGTAGATAGCAGGAGTACCAGAACATAAGCTAAACAGTGTATGCTTAATTCACTGCCTTATTTTACTGTTTAGTCACAAATTACTTTTATCAGCTCACCTCTCTTTTCTTTTCCGTTCTCTTCTCCCCACACTCACACACAGCTGTTACTGCACACACAGAGGGGCTCGTCCCGCTCTACCTCTGTTTCTCTTTCCCAGTATACAGTCTGTGTCTGATCTGTTGACTGTCCTCAGCAGTCACCCAAAAAATACAACTCGCGTTATGAATTTTTAATTTTTTCACCTGAGTTTGCCAGAGACAGACACAGAGAGGGTCATGTCTAGAAGGTATCCCCAGACCCGCGAAAGATTGTGAGAGCGATCAGTACAAATCTTGTGGGACTTTTTTACATCAACTGCTCCTTTCTTGACACGGCCAAGAGAAATGCGCAGCTCCAAAAATAGAAAAATCAATTTGTGGAGGCCCAAATATATTAATACATGGAAAACACTGACATTCAAGCCATATTTTTTGTTCTTGTTTCTGGAATCCTGTACGCAGGTACAGACAGAGTTGTCTTGGATTATAATTGCAAGCAAGCTAACAAGCTACATGTCCAGCATGCCTCCTCTTCAAATGCTTGTGCATTACCAATGTGCTCCAATCATGAGCAAAGTCCCCCTTACAAATTTTGCAGGTAATCATTTTTTTTGCTGCGATGATGTTGAAATGCTCCCAGAATTTAGGCATTTTGCTCTCATTTGCTGTCTGGATGGATTTGTTTTCACTTAAAAAGTACTTTTAATATTAATTTGATATTATTTCAGTTGGACTTGAGAAAACATGTTCAATAAGCTTAAGATATTAAGTTGCACAAACAACTCTTGCATCACACTGACAAACATTAAAAGCAAATTAGATAAGTGTTCTAAAATTAATACTAGAAATTTTGAATTTAATTAACTTGAATAATAAAACATGTATATTTACATTAAGTTAATGAGAAAAAAACTGTTGATTCCACTAAATTCCTGTATGATTTTGAGAAACTGTATAAAAGATTAACAAGACAAAGATCCACTGTGTGTGTTAGTAAGCAAGTTTTATATCTGCCCTTGTGTCTGAATACTGGATTGAAATAGAAGTGAACAGTGCAGAAGAAATGTGGATAACATGCTCACCCCAGAGAAACTCTTTAAGCTGGGTGGTGGCTCCTAGTGAATGGAATGACATTATACGTGATGAGTGAAAAACAATCTCATGATGATTTGTAAACTAAGACAGATTATGAATAAATCATTAATGCTGATAAACAGAGAGAGATCAAACGTGTGAATGTATTTTGTCTGAATGCATGATCATGTAATGTTTAATGGTGTTTGATTTTCACAAATCGATGTTGTCTGTTAATTTGCCATGCAACGCTGGATGTTCTGGTATCGTGGAAACATTTTTCTCAATTCACAATCAGACACTCGTTTCATTGATTGACATGCATCGCTGCTGGAGTGTATGTGCTCCCTGGTAATTGGACAGCAGGCTACATCCCAGTTTGTGGTGATGTTTTCCAATACCTCCCAGGACTTCTCATGCATCATCATTTCATCCGAGCTGTTGCTGGAACGCTGTCATTCAAATACCTGCCTGCTCCTAATGAAGAGATATGATGCTCCCATCCGGATATTTAACGCTGCATGCACGGAGGAACAAAGCCGCCCTACCCTTCCCCCCACCCTACTGCACGTCTAAAACATGGAATTCCACAGTTTTTGTCATCAATTACAACAAATGCGATGGGATTTCTGGGTCACTCCAGGAACAAGGTGATGCCTGCCCTGTGAGGCTGTCACTGATTGGACACCTCGGGTGACACAGCTGATGATGGACACACAGCATGCTTGGTTGAACAGCCTCGTCCTTGTAGACCACTTACCACAACTCAACCACATCTTGATTTTAAATTGACAGTAATTTGAACAGAATTTACCAGGTGTAACCTGCATTCTACAGGGCATCGTCACGTTTGAGAAGCTAAATTTAAATGATGCACTTTGGAATGATCAAATTGAGCGTACAGTGGTTGTTGTGAATAACAGCTTTAAAAAAAAAGTTTAAAGATATTAAAGGCTTGTGTTACAAAAAGGACACATCATGAGTTTTGGGTCATGATAATAAATTCTTACTTTAAAACAATGGAAAAAGTGCTCATAATTAAATGAATAAATAGCTAAATGAAACATTATTATTATCAATGTGAATAAATACAGACATAATTTATCATGTGCTCATGTGAAGTTGTGAATTAATCAAATAAAAACTTAAAGCTTTTAAAAAAATCACAATTACCACGCTGACAAAAGTTCCCTGCCCTCTCTGTTTCACCTGTGACCACACCTAGCATTAAGTTGGACATGTGCAGAAGTGGGTTGTTTATTTGTTTATTTAATTTGTGGCACCTGTAATCACACCCAACAGGCCTTTAATGCCTAAATGTAGGCATTATTGCACAGCTCAATGAGCAGCAAAACTCAGTTTCCTTAATAAATATAGTATGGACCAAGAGACATAAAGCCTCATAATAAGGCATTTATTGCTTCAACTTACTGCAGTTACCATCAACAGTGTCTGGGCATTCACATGAAAAGTGCCCTAATTTCCTTTTAAAAATATAATAGCCACTACATAATAATAATAATAAAAAAGTCATTATGTTACAGCCTAACAATTGGTTATTTTGAGTACTTGTCAGACATTTGTTTGGAGGTAATTTGAGACAACATCATTGAAAGCTGGTGCACAGCTGTTAGTGCTGTGCATTATTTTCTCTTACAGCCAGGAGAAACATAATTCAGGAATTTTTAAATTCTACAGTGGCTCTAAGGACCCAATTATAAAAGCACATGATGCACTGTTGGTATTGCCAATTAGCAGTAGTCGTATTTCAGTTGTCAAGTGTTCTCTGTAACCTCATCTGACCATTAGACCAATGAAAACAGGTTAAGCTGAATGTATCCTAGCTTTAGCCAATCATGTAAGCAACTAGAGGCAGTGATAGGTCAGAGGGCGGGGTTACAGGCTGTACAAGGAGGAGGATGTTCAACACTTTTTGGCACGATGACACAGACGGGCTTCGGCTAAGCCTGGCCCAGATCACAGTCCATCGGCATTTGGGATTAGCCCTGGAATGGAATGACGGGGTGACAATCGGTTGATTGGCTGATGAACCTGTTGCCGGGTGGATTCCAGGCATTTGGGAAGCCCTGATCGGTGGCTCTTACCACGACGGATATCCGGACCCGTTTGGATGGCCTCCTGTGCTCAGGAGACGTGGGGCTCTCCACGTTGTTGTTTTTCTTCCGGGTGACCAGAGACAAGCACACAACATTAACAACCTCAATGTCAGTTTGACCTTGCAAAAGAAAATAAGTTCCTTGCAACGCCACTTAGACGTGAACAAACTTCTCTGTAAGGCTGGAGAAAAAAATTAAGTGAAAACTTATTTGTGTGAAAGAAACCACCGGCAGGGTGGTGCAGGAGTGGAGATTTTTCTTTAAAGCTCTGCAGGATGCAAGGCTGAGACAAAGTGAAAAAGGTTTTATATTGAGGCTGCTTGAGATGCCGTGTGTGTGTGTGTGTGTGTGTATGTGTTTGTCTGTTTGTGTGGGAGGTACTGTACTGTAGAGCGTGAAGGACTGTATGTGAGAGATAGCATAGGACTGTGTGGGTGTACAGAATGTGTGAATGACAGGAAGCGAGCCTGTGTGTGTGTGTGTGTGTGTGTGTGTGTGTGTGTGTGTGTGTGCGTATTCGAGGACACGGCTGTCTCACCTCGATGCCTTCTGTGTCTGGACTGGCGCAAAACAGGTTCTTTAAAGCAATGCCCGAATTATCATGTGGACCTGAAAGAGAGACAGAGAGAGGGTCAGAGAGAGGGTCAAAAACAGTGTAACCATCAGAACGCAAATGTGGGCTGCGCCACATTGATAGACCACCTACAGTACCTAACTGACATCCTGCTCAAAATGCTGTTAATGAAAAATTCTTACTTATTTGGGCCTTCTTGTCAATTCAGAGGGCAGTAATGGACATTCAACTGACAAAATGGCCCTAGTGTTGATTTGCATATAGAGCATGAAAGTGAGATCTGATTACAAGTGGTCACTAGAGACACATCTGGAGATGTATTGTAATGCCAGGTGTAAACTCATGCACTTGTCCACTTGTGATCAGATCACCCAGGAGACATGTTAATACCAGATCTGAACAGGGCCTTGGCCTCCATCTGTTAGATACTCTAATTATGTGCTTTCTATTTGCAGACTTTATCTTACTTGCCTCATCTAAAGAAACATTGCAACAACTGCTGCACCATCTGCAAAAATTCTCTCACACCTTGGCCTTGAGGATAAGTCTAGAGAAGACCAAGACAGGATTGATAATGACCAGCCAAATAATAGCCAAGGAAAAAATATATCAAACCCTGGACATCTGTAAACTTTAAAGGGGCTAAATGTGATCTCAATTTCACCGCTAGACATCGCAGCTCTGGTCTGCATCAAATCAAACCAAAACTGGCTCAGGGGCACACCCCTTCCCGCTCGCCTTCCCCTTGCTCTCCGTCTGCTCCCCTCTACCTGCGTGTTTTCAGTACTTCCCATCCAGTGATGAAACAGCTGACATGTTGCTGTCGCAAAGTGAGCAGACACACCTCTGTGATGCGGCGCTTTGAATAGGGGGTGGCATAATGGTTCCGGTGAAACAGCTGACATGTTGCTGTCGCAAAGTGAGCAGACACACATAATGGGGGCCATAATGATTCCGGTGGAGGAGAGGCGGAGGGGTTCATGCACTGGACCGGCTTACCAAAACAGAGGCTCGAGAACAGCACACACAGGGCGTTTCACGTGACTCTCTACTCCAGAGGTCAATACACTACTAGTTGTGTACATAGCAAAAGTAAAATTCCTGACAGCTAATGAGGCTGTATTTCGCATTTAGCCCCTTTAAGCAGATCGAGGGGCTGAATAGACAGATTATCTGGACACCGACCAACCTGAAACTGAAAAAAGAACACAAAGTAAAGGCAAACTGAATGACCACAGTCTAGCCGTTGAGACTGGTGGACACAAACATTACAAACCAGAGAAAACAGACTTTTGTCTGTTCTGCCAACAAGCACAGGCAGACAGGTCAACACCTCCTGCTGCACCGCAGCCTGATCAGAGACCCAAGAAGTTCTTCAACAAAAGAAAACTCACATACCAAATGTTAGACACACTGTCAGAAACAAAATTCAGTATTTACTTGAAAAAAAAAACTGACATTGCTATACAGCAAAACATGTCAGTCACAGCCAGCAGCACAACAACACATGAAACTGTATGGAGCTCTTCTGCCTGCTTTCTTCTGACTTTGCTGATTCCTTGCTTTTTAGTAAAATAGCTCAACAATTTTAGGATGGACTGCCATGAAATTTTCCCACAGGTTGAATTATAATAACTGTATAATAAGGGGAAATCTGTAATATATTTACTGTAATTTATCATAAAATGATCATGATATACTATCAGAGATTTAGGGAACATAAGTTGAAATACTTGATTCTCTGACAAAAATGCAACAGCTGTGCTTTTAGTTGTTTAGCCAGTAGTTCAAATTAATACCAAATATTCACCATATAATTTTGAGCAATAAGTTATGGAGTCTGGCAGGCAGTAAGACATGCAGTCACTGAACTCAAACTCCACAGTGTGTATTTTCAGAGCAGTGGGCTTTTGTTTTCAGGATAACTGGATGACTTAACTTAAAGAGACAATTGACAGTTATAAACAGCTGATCAACTTACTATTGTCAATTTACAAAGCAGTCCTTGTCCTGCACTCTTGTAGTGTTCCTGCAGACTGCCTGAGCTTCTTTGAATCCAGGGAGGAGGGGGTTGAGGCAAACAACTCGCTTAAACCATAGACTGTATATTAAATAGGAGTTCAACCTATTTAATACACAGTCTAAAGGTCCAACTCACTATTTGGACTGCTGTCCTCAATTTTGGATTTGCAATAGCTACATATTGCTCCTTTATGTGCTCCCTGAAACTTTTCTTTCAGCACAATCATCAGGTCAAACTCTTCATTCTGAAAAATTTTGGTTTATGACTAGATACCTGCCAAACTAATGACATATCTGACTCAGCTGTTCTTTGTGTTTAGCACATAGTACAGCCAGCGGGTCAATGGCAACCCTCAGAAACATTTTGCATGGTCTCCAAATGTGAAATGAAATTTATGCATTATAGTTTAACCCGAGCAAGTGTGTGTCAGGTTAGGAATGACAAGTTGTGGAAAGGCACTGGCTGCATGCCAACTAGTGGCAACATGTGAGTGTCACAGGAAATTGCTTTCTATCATCAACACCATTATTTTTCTTGCATGGACATCTGATCAGTTTAATGTGGAAGGGAGATGGAAAACACACAGTGGAACAAATACTCTATGGTTGAGGAGAAATGGAGGTTTCAAAAAGAATTATCAACAGTTACTTTGTCAGACCTCAGGGGACAGAGAAAGTGATCTACTTTGTCTGCCAACAGGTGAATTCAGTGTTCATGGAATTTTTAATATTAAACACTATTATGACACCAATCACAAATCCTGTGACAAGTCGCAGCCCTCAATCATATGATGGCTCCATAAATTGGCACTCAGTCATTGAAACTTTGAGAACCCCTGGTTTAGCACTATTGGCTCATGTTGTCATGCTAAAATACTAAACCTAAGATGGTGAACATGGCAAACTCTGCTCAGCGTGTTAGCATCGTCATTGTGAGCGTGTTACCATACTAACATTAGCATTTAGCTTAAAGTGCCCAAGCAAAGATTATGGATTATATTAATGTTATAGACCTTTTCTGGTACTGTGCTTAATTACACATCATGGTTATTCGTATTATCATTATATTTTTAGTTATTACTGCATTACAGATAATGACAATGAAGACTGACAGGTGTGTACTGTGTTTAGAAAAAGCTGAATTGGGCAAAGAGATTTTTGTTTTTTCCAAGTAAGACAGTCATAAAATCCTAAAATAGTTTTTTTCATTGTCTAAGAAAGACACAGAGAGAGGCAGAGACGAAGCTTATTAGCAAATTTAGAGACAGAGAGGCCATTACAGATGGTCCTTCTGGATCTATTAAATCTCTTCTTTTCCTTTTTGATTGGCTCATCTGTCTAGTGTTTGGAAACAGTGTGTGTTTGTATCGTGGAGGTCAGGGGTTAGGTGTGTCTTACTGCTGGGGAGCTCAGTTGGTCGCTCCACTACAGAAGGTCTCTTCAGTGCAGGTTTGAGGGGCTTCTGAGCAACTGGACGAACAGGACTGAAAGTTGATTCCTCAGTAGAGATCTGCACACACAGACAGACACACACACACACATGCACAGACAGATCAGAGGCAGCACTCAAAACTGGCAAACTCCAATCCTGCTTAAGAGCTCAACCCCTCTTCCTCTTTCTGCGGACTCATTAGACAAATGGATGTACTTCTTCGGAGCAATGAGATGGAGGCAAATCAAAAGGAGGAAACAGTAGAAAAGAAACCCCAAAAGAAAAGAAATCAGCGGGAGATGAGAGCCAAAAGATGTGTTCTCATGTTGGCCTTGATATAAAATTTCATGACTTCAAATGACTTTCCATGCTGGCATTTCCCTGACCTAAAAAATAGTTTTGCTGGGTTATGTTAATGTGTTTCTGAAGTGGGGGAACATTCTGGTTTCAACCAGAAGATGATTCACAGATCAAATGCTTGAGTGAAACTAGTTAGAATATATTCAGCTGTAATTTTGTGAAGCTGCCCATTTGTAAGTTCATTAATATTCCTGATATACTGGGCTGATATTGTCTTTTAATTAAATATTGGACATCAGCCAGCTGGATTTTCTTTTCCCATGTTAAATTCAGACAGTCTTCAGTTTTGTCTTTTGTACAGTATAATCCCTTAATTAAAGAAGAACAAGCATTTTCTTGAACTGTGCTGGTTGAGCCTACATTGTTAACATGCAAAAACATAATTATTCTGGTTTTAGGAAGGACTTGATGTAGAGATTGATATAAATGCTGTTTCAGAGGATTTTCCATCACAATAAAAACAGAAAAAAAATCCATATCCATCCATAAAATAGTAATGAGTTATCAGGTGGCTTACTACAAAGATATGTCAGCATTATAAATCCTTTGTCTACCTATATGGCGCAGTATACATCACAAGAGAAGAGTGACCTCTGACCTGGAAGCGGACCTCCTGACTGACCCGCTGGTTGCCGTCTTCGCTGCCAGTGTTCGATACAACTGACAGGCGTTTCTTCTCTGCAACAGCTCGTTCCCTGATGTACTCTAGTCGCCTGGGGCGACCAAGTTGCTGGGAGAGCAGTGACTGGAGCTGGGCACGTTCAATGGAACCCAACAGGATCATGGACTCTGGGCGAGGAGACAGACAGAGAAATGAGATGAGGAGTGGAAGAGTGGAAGGGGTGGAGAGCAGTTTTGTGAAAGCGAGGAAATACAGTGTTTCTCAGGGATCAGTACTCGGTTCCCTCTTGATTTGTTTTGTCTTGCTGTCCTTGGGTCACACTTTCAAAAAACACAACACAGTGTATAATTGCTATGCGGATGACACACTCTAGATTCTTTTAACAGTAAATGGTTCTTCACAGCTGGTTAAAGGTCTCATATGATGCAGAATACACTCACTTTTTCATGGTTTTAAACAAAAATAAGTGTCTCTAAAGACCCCCAAAATATGAGAAAAAGACCATCCTCTCCCTTTTTTGCTTGCTCCCCCTTTTCAGAAAATGTGTCCTCCAAAACAACGGTCAGATTTGCCTCCTCTTATGATATAACAAAGAGCTTTGTACCACCTCCCTACAGGTGACTGGGCTGTTCAGGAGCAAGGACAGGAGCTAAAACAAAGTGTTTCAGACAGAGGGTGAATAGATGGGCTGTAGCAATGACTAGTATGAGAAAAATAATGCGTTTTTTGAACAGCCTTGAAGCCTGTAAACCTATTCTATTTGAACCCCCAAATAAAAGCATGAACCCGCAAAGTATAAACCTGAAAATAAGCATAATATATTGTGGACATGCTTGTAATAACTCCATCACTAGATGTGCAATAATTTCTTGTACTTGAATGCACACTGAAATGTTGCTTGTTGGTCCAGCTAGATTCACTTTTTACAGATTTCTCCATTAACTTTGATGAATGCAGACTTTCTTAGACCCATGCAGTTAAGAATCTGGGAATAGTGTTCGATCCCTCTCTTTCATTTGAGCCACACATTAAGTAAATAACACAAACTGCCTTCTTCCACCTTCGAAAAAAAGCCAAAATTTGCACAATATATCACAATTAGACACTGCAATCCTTGTATACGCCTTCATAACATCTAGACTAGACTGCTTTTCTCTGGCCTGAATGAGACAGCAACAAACAGTTTGGTCCAGAATGCAGCTGCCAGAGTCCTCGCAAGAGCAAAGAAGCTGGATCATATAACTCCACTACTGATGTGTCTGCACTGGCTACCCTCATACATCTCCAGTCTTATTTCTCCATATATGCCATCATGTCCTTTATGTTCCCTTGATGCCAGTTACTAAACTATTCCTCCATTTAATAAGAACTCTTGGTGGTTGAGCCTCTAATGTTTTTCCTCCTTAACAAGTAACTACCCAAACCATTATGGTTATTTGATCTCATCCTAGCCTCATCCTTGTCATCACAACATTATTACCGGTGTATGTGTAATATGAAATATTGTGTGCTTTCTTTTCTGCTTTTGTTTTGTACTGACTTGTAAAGTGCACAGAACCTCTCTGGCACTTTGGGTATATTGAAGTTGATCTAAGTGAAAAAGAAGACAGGGGAAGTGAGACGAAGGTAGAAGCAATACAAAGAAATAGAGAATGACATGGAGGATGAGAAGAGACAGTAAAACTTGTTTGGGGAGGGAAGAGTGAGCAGACTGCAGGAGATTCCAAACACATGTTGCAGCACTGCAGAGAGCTCGACTGAGTTACATAACAAGAGCCCAGAGTGCAGTGAATGTGTATTAACTACTGTGTGTGTGTGTGTGTGTGTGTGTGTGTGTGTGTGTGGGTGGGTGGGTGGGTGTGCATGTGTGTGTGCGTAGGTGGGTGGCAGCTTGCTTGCTTTAAGTAATTGCCTTTGTGACAGTACGTGCTGATTATGTATTTGGTTAAATGCCGCAGCTAATTGTTCCTGCACGATTGCATAATTGAGACAGTGTTGGAATACGAAATTTGCACTTCAGTGAGGTGGCAAGTGCACCTCCATCAGCAAGCTGTGCCCTGGCAAGTTTGTCAATCAATCAATCACCTTAATGAGCACGCCACCAAGGTCGCATGGAATTTGTTTTCGGTACAGACTGGAAAGGATGCTCAGTCTAACAGCATCAGCAACATCGAACGCAGACATCAATATCACATTGGATGCAGTGATCAGCACAACACACTGTAAAAAACTGATTTTCGATATGTTACTTCTTGGTGGGGGCTTGGACTTTACATTATAATTTACTTCTTCCTATTGTAACGCCTTAAAGCTATGGCTTAGGGGGTATCAAAGTTGAATATATTATTTCGACCATTGTAATGTCCTTCAAATATCTGATGAAAATTGACGACTAGTCCAAAAATGATAAGCTCAATGAAATGGCAGGGGAGTCTCCTAGGGAGTTTCCTATCGTTGATTTAGGATTTCCAATACGTAGATTTAATCAAGCAAGGAGACAAGAGTCAGCACCATTTGGTTTTCCCTGAATCCTTTACATTAACGGGATAGTTCAAATTATTTACAGTGGGGGTGTATGAGGTACTCCTTGATAGTCAGTTTGTTACAGTAGATGCCAGAGTGACACTCTTGAGAAGCAAAGAGGAGCTAAACAATGTATTGCTGTGGACAGGGTCAGCAGTAAAACATATTTTAGTCACTTCAAAAAAGGCCCACCTAAAGAAATTAATATCATGTTAAGTATATGTTATATTTAGATTTATTACACGGCATTGTCAAATGCTCGATCCTGATTGGTCAATTACAACATTCTACGGTCTGTTATTTCTGTATAGCAGACCGTTGCTATGAATAGCAGACCGTTGCTATGGACGCTTCTGATCGACTCTGGCGGATCACATCCTGTCATATCAATCCGCAGAAAGACGTTTACACCTGCGGCAAGAAATCGTTAATTTTCTCCTCTAATAATTTAATCCTCTAATTCAGGCAGCAGCAGCAGATCGGGTGAGTGCCTCCTAAAGCGTTAGTGATGAGATAATATTGATAGCAGTTGTAACAGTAAAAAACTGTTTCCAGGTGCGTCAGCTGCGGGGCCACAGCAAGGAGGAAATATGGACATGAATGAAGACAGAGACGTCAGCATTAATATTCCCAAGGACGTCCCATTCACCTTGTCTCACTTCACCATCAATGGAAATGTGCAGTTTAATGTGAATTACTATACTAAACAAGCTAATTCTTCGCTTCGGAGTTAACGTTGCTTACAGTTACAGTTCCAACCATAGAAACGAACGGACTATTTTTTCAAGCAGAAGCAATGAAAACTTTTGTAAATCAATAAAATCATATTTAGATCAACATTTTATGTCAAACTTTTGATTTCTTTAGTGAGTAGCCGTGTAATAAGCGGGATAATGTAGAGCGAGCCGGTCACTATAGAGAAATATACCCCTTCAGGGTGATGTAGGACCCCTCTGCTTCGCGTTGGGGTCCTGCATCACCCTGTCGGGGTTTATTTCTCTATAGTGACCGGCTCGCTCTACATTATCCCTTACTTGTTTAACAGCTTTACCTTGCCTTTTCTGATGGGAAAACACAATTACATAAGCAAAATGTCGCTCTCTCTCATGACAGAAATCAGTAATTTTACCTTGCAGAGCACCTGATTAAATCTCCATGATGACAATTAAGTAAACATGTTTTTTTTTAACATTTAGAAACAGTAGGAAGCCATTTGATGATGAAATTATTTAAATCTAGATAAGTGAACACTTATTTCCTGCACAGAGAAAGAATGCAATTTGTCATATTGTGTAAATCACACCCACCGGAGGGGAAAAGACCGGCACCTCAATATGCAATCAGGGGATGAAACACTAACAAAATGACTGTAGCTTACTGAAAACATTAGAATGCATCATGTCAAAGGATTATTTTAGAACCCTTTGACCACCAGAGAGGTAAAGTTATATTGACAAACACAATAGTGTCTGTAAATTTCAGTTTCCTAGTCCTTTAACTTTGTTTTCTGTGAGAAATGATCCCACTGAATGGCCATGAGCGAAATACTTTGATATTTAGAACCACTTGATCAAATCACTGAGTAAGATCATCACTCAGCCTGACAAAGATTAAAACTAAGCCTTTCATAGCTTAGTTAGCTTCAACTTCTACAGTTTGTCAGGACAAATTAGCACCTGTAATTTAGGCGTAACATTACTGCTGACACCTCATGTCTGTATCCAGTAGTCGAGTTGTAAAAAAAATTAAGGGGGGATGGTCAATTTTTTTCACCTTTAAAAAAAAAA
>JAJHUR010098783.1:0-13775 GCA_027495735.1 Lutjanus campechanus | reverse complement strand
GTAATTGCTCAGTAGATCATACTTACCTTACAACAAATCAACAACTGGATGTGCAAGAATTTCCTTCAATTAAATAAAAAAAAGAAACTGTTTTGGAGCCGAGGAAGAACAGTTAAAAGTCACCGCTCAGCCTCAGTTGGAAGCCAGAAATATTGGTGATAAAGAAAATATCAAGAATCAAAGCAGTTATGTCTCTGCAGGATTTGGAAAAACCTGTCCATACCTTTAGGTTCAAGTCAAGTTCAAGTCAACTAACTACTGTAACGGTGTCTTTAAAGGTCTTGAAAAAAAAAACATCAATCAGCATTCAGTTTTTATGCACCACATATCTGGAACAAACTCCCAGAAAACTGCAGGTCTGCATAACTCAGACTCAGCTTTTTATGATTTATGTAAAGCACTATGAATTGCCTTTGTTGTTGAAATGTGCTATACAAATAAACTTGCCTTGCCTTGGTGCATTTAGGTACAGCTCGGACAAATCATACTGATTCTACCTGTAGTGGAGTGGAGTGGAATATTTATCACTAATTTATGGGTGTAACATTATGCAGCATTGTTTAAATTCAGCCAATCAACACTGGAAGTGCATAGCAAATGAAATCACTGCTGCATCAAAGATGAATATTCATTAAAAAGAGAAGAAAACATGTCATGTTTTTAACTTTGATATATTTGTAATTTAGCGTGAATAAATTAGGATTTCAGACCTTTCAGAGTTATGATTCTTTGGGTTGTGTTGTGTTGTGGCACAGAACAAGAAGAGGGCGCTGTTCTTTCAGAGTAAACTGAGGCTGACAGAATATTTATGATGAAGAAGTGAAATGTCGATGGAAAAAACCGCATGTTTACCCTCTGGGACAGGACGTTTATGGATTAATATTTGGATAAACACTGGAAATAACCATGCCACCAGTGTCAGATGGAAGCAGATGTCTCTGATCCCTTTCATGGTAATGATAACAAGATATTAGTTAGACAATGTGTAAAATCTTTAAGGTAGCTCATTTAAATTTAAAAATCAGGCACATCTTTTCCTTCCCAAGTAGACTTTTAAAAAGAAATCAGCCAACAACAGCAATAATTTTAAGCCTGATCGTGACAGTTTTAAAGTCCTGTAATTGGAGGAGAGTTCTTGAAAATGCCGATCACACCTGGGAAATGAGATGTGTCTAATGCCAGGAGTCCCTAAACTTCCCAAAGCTCAAATACACCCCCTGGACGCCCTAACAGTCACTCGTACTGTGGGCTACACACAAACCTGTGATGTTCTCTTGGAATAAACCCAATTAATCAAGAAACCAGGCACCAAAATATAATATTAATATACAGGAAATATCTTTAGTTTTACACTTTGTCAATTTGGTCATATTTGACAACACAACAAGCGTGAGGAGGCACAGGTGCACATGTTTAAGTGTTGTGTTTGTATTGTAATACCTGTTCTGAACTTAACTCCTTGTATTGTCAAGCAATAAAAATGACACTGAACATCGTGGACCCACTCTGCATGGCAACATGTCTGTGACTCTTCCCATGAAGCCTGATTCAGGGATTAATGTCACTGCATATGTTAGCTGCTGGCATGGCTGTGGTGTTGTTTAATTATTGGAGAAATCTTGCCTGTCACTAAAGATATTCTGCTCTGAATCTGATCCTATAGGTCTGAGAAAACACAAAGTAAACATATACACTTATAGTCTGGATAAATTACAGCATTTTATCCCTAAAACTCAGTCGGCTAATTGAGCTTGTGGCTTGTTCTTCTCCTGTGATGCAGTAAATCCATATTACCAGTTTCCTGCTAATAAATTGGCTCTCGATTGGGGTTTAAAAAAAAAAAATGAAGTGGGATATTTCAGGTTTTTGATGCCTCACTTGGGATCCTGTGTGTGCTTTCTGTCCTTTGAAATAATCCAATCCGCTGATTCAAGTGTTTAGACGACTGTTAGCTAGCAGAGAATGCTAATTTCAGTTGTAATTGAGAGACTCCTTGAAGGATTTAGCTTCAGATATAAGGAACTCTAATCCCTTCCAATTATTGTCTGTTGTTTCGATGACAGGAAGATTTTGAGGAAGGGGTGCTAAGTGGACCCTTAATACTAATCTGTTTTAATACACAATCCACTGATTGCTTTCCTAAACAAATGGAGCTGTTAGTCAAAGAGTTAGCTTCAATTAATTCTTTATAAACAGCCATGTTGGTGTAGTTTTGGTCTGACTGCTGAAAATTAAAGAGCAGCTACACAAACAGCTAGCTAGTTTAATAAATTAAACTTTAAATACATTTGATTTAAAGGTAGCTTAGCCACATGAAGTTACATGATTTCCACAAGAGTGAGAAGCTACATTTGCTACTCTGCCAATCACGGCTAGCCTTCAGCGTGACAAGCTAGTCCATCAGGGGTTCCTTTTTTGATGTTCAAACAGGAAAAGGTGGATTAATTAGCTTTATTTATTTATTTTTTATAGCTTTAGCTAAGGCTCTCACCTGTTAACCTCAACTAGCTGGAGAGCAGTCAACACAATTTGGTTTAAAAACCAAACTAGAGTCACAGGCAGCAGTTACTGATACTCTGAGGTAAGTTAGCATTTAGCAGGACTCGCTACTGTAGGTTATCTTGTGCTCTTTATTTCGCTCCATTATGATTTTAGATTTTTCATCCCAGAGATAAATTACAAAATAATGTGGGTTAATTAGCTCTAGCTAAGACTATCTTACCAGCTAGCATTAACTAGCCTTGAGTGCAGTCACTTCAGTTTGGTTTTTACCTCAGTTTTATCATTCTTATGAATTTTCCATGCTGCTTTCCTCCCTGCAGGTGATGATATAATATTTTTTTTAGTCAAGTTTGAGTAAAAGCAGCCAGCTGAAGTGGAAGTTACTGCTACTCTGCCAATAGGCTAGTTAGCATTTAGCAGGACTAGCTAGTTTATCTGGTGTTCCCTTTTCTCTCCATTATGATTTAAGATTTTAAGTGTCAAATTAGATTTTTAATTCCCAGGAAAATGTGGGTTAATTAGCTTAATCTTGAGGCTGTTTGACCAGCCACAGTGTTATCACTGCAGTTTGTTTTTTTTACCTCTGTTTTACAGCTCGTGTGAATTTTCCATGCTCAATATTCCATTTTGGTAAAATCTCAGTTAGTAAGTTTATATTGGTTTATAATTAATGTTGTTTTATAGCCAAATTCAGATCATCTCAAATCAGTAAAAAGTATCACACCACTGTATTTGACTTATCAACTCATCAATATGCAACTCTGGTCTGTTTTTAATTTGCCTAAACCCACTAACATATTTCAGGAATAAGTGATTGATCTTCTGATTACTCAGAGTCAGGTTTAAAAGGAGCTGTAGTAGCTTTTGGGGGTTATTATAATTAAAAAAAATATTATTTTACTGATCTAGTGTTGTGTGTATGTCTAAAAGGTGGCTTAAATTCGAAATAATGCATGTTGGATCTTGTATTTATGTGTTAAATAAGATAAATGCCTTTTTCCTCATATAAATACAACAATTTATTGTATTATATATTGTCTTATGGCTCGTGTGGCAATTTTTCTAACAGTGTTTGTTGAAATTGAAGGGATTTATTATCTTACATTCCCAAGAATGGCTCAATCAGATGTTATATGTCGAACTCATTTATAATTACAACTGCTATTGAAGCATCTGGTCAGTAATCTGTAATAATCTGTAATGGATTACATGTTGAAAGTAGCCGGGTGTCCCTGCCTGTAAATCCGTCTTGATGCTGGCGGTCTCTGGGCTGCTGGTGATAAGGGTTAAGCTGTATTGAAGCTGGATGGATGCAGAGATCAAAGTCGGCGGTCAGAGCCTCAGAAAAATCCCACAAGTCGCGCTCTTGAGATAAAAAATAAAATAAAATACTTGATGCTCCTCGACCAGCCTGAGGGCCGGGAGGCTTCAGGATCCCCCAAAATACAACCTGTTTGTGTCTGGTGCAAGTCGGGTTGTTGACGGAGACAATCGGAGGACCCTCAGAGGGGTGAAGATGTCCCTGTTTGTCTCTCCGTCTCCTGTATTGTTAATATATTATTATATACAGCACACACATATTATAATGACTTAACATTGCTAAAAGTATGTGGACACCCGAGCGTTATAACCATGTTTCTTTCCAAACCATGTGACACAGTCTGTCTGTCTGTTCCTTCCTGGTTCCTCAGGCACTCTCATCGCCATTTTCCATCCGTCCACCAGACGCCCTCAGACTTTCCATCACCTGACTGCCCCATGCTTTTACACACCTGGGGGCATGAAGGTGGTGTGCACTGTTTTGCCATGGTTTACAGACTGAGCGACATGTTTCCTTGAAAATCAGTGTTCAACAGGCTTTCAGGTACGTTGTGTCTCGTTTGGTGGGCGCGTTTATTCATTAGTTGATTATTTTTCTGGTTAATCGTCGGGAAACAGTGAAAAACAATTTATCTTCAGTTGTCTTGTTGTTCATTTTAACAGTTCAAAACACAAAAGTCCACAAAACACTGCTGGAGTTTCACAGGGAAACAACGTTGCAGAATCTCCCAAACAGTTTAAATGAATAGTGACCAGTTTTCAAACCTAAAAAGCGACCGAAAAGAAACATGAAATGCCTCCATGCTGCTGATCTGGGGCAATCAAAGTCTCCTAAAGCCCCGACATGCCAAGCTTACTTGACAGACGTCATTTACACTGTTGTTTCAGCCTAAATTTTCACCGCAGATCAGTTTGGGGCCATGTTCACGTGCACACCGTCTGAGCTGGGTGTGTGTGGTGTGTCGGGTGTGTGCGCGCAAGTGAACAGGATGTCAGGGCTTTTGGAAAACTGGTCACCGTTCACTTCCATTATTTGGGCGATTCTGCAACGCTGTTTCCCTGCGAAACTCGACATTAGGGTGCATAGACAATGACTGTATTTTCATTTTTGGGTGAACTATCCCTTTAACAGGTGTTAGACCATATTTAGTAACATGGGACGGTGGAATTTATATCTCATCACTGGTACAATTAATCTCATGTATCAATTAGAGCTGTAATTAAAGGCTTGGCTGTGGGCCGCAGAACATTTTCAGATTTCAAATTGGGCCGTGGCTGTTTGGGAACAGCTGGTGAGGGTCAATAAGTTGTTTAATTTGTTTAGGGTGCTCTCATGTGGTGATTCTATCTATATATCTTAAATTAGTAGATTTTATTCCAGTCATATTTCTGCTGGGGACTCTTCTGAAAATGATGTGAATCTTAACGTTTTATCCTTGAAAGTCACCACTTCTCAACCCGATTTAACACCTCTGGAAGAGTTTGGAGCAGCGTGTTGGAGCCTCGTTCATCCAGACACGAACATAACGTCATGTGCATCACATGACTTTCATCACATGACGTACCTAAAATATTGTCATCATGGTACCACCAAACGTGGTTTTATCCTAACCTTTAGAGTACTAAAAGTCAAAGAACTAATGGGGTAATTGAAAATAATATATATATATATCAATGATGCATTGATATAATATCTATTTATCGTTGCAGCTGGTAAAGGTGGAACTAATTTTAATATACTGCTGAGAAGCCTGCAGATCAGTGAAGTCTTAACCTATAATAAAACATCAATGCATCATGATTTATTTGTTGATTATATCTTTGTATTATTCATCTGAATCTGCAAAGTAACTCAAGTTCCAGTGGAGTCGTAGCAGAAAACGTATAAAGTAAATAAATGGTTATTTATCTGTTGCATGTCAGTCTGATTTGAACACCTTACTAAGGCACGTACAGTAATGTTAGTTCTTCCTTTTTCCCCCCCTCTGTGATACTCAGTAATGACATGTAGTATAATTAGAGGCGCTTTTATTCCCTGTCACTGCGGTTCTTATATTTCTATAGATCGTCTTATCTTCATGTGGAGTAACACTGGAGTCCAGTTGTGACCTTATCGCACTTAATGGACTCCTTCAATATCCACACCTATAAAGTTGTAACTGTATTCCTGCTGTGAAGCGTCTGATATTGTATTAAACTCCCTCTCTACCTGTCAATCAACATCATCATCAGAATAAATTGGACTTTTCTCTGATACCGCTATCGATTCATCTCTATCTCCGCCCGCCACGCCGGAGCATTGAACAGCCTCCACTATTGATCCGCAGCCCTTATTAAAACCTCCTTGGGAACATCGTGCTATTTTTATTTAATTTTTTTTTTTTATACAAGACCTTTTTCAAACCATAAAATCAATTATTTCTGCCAGATAGAAGAAAAAACATGTCACATTGTTGCAGACTGAGACAGAGTACAAATCAGCTGGGATGATTTAGAACGATTTCATTTATCCCGGCTGATCTGATTATTATTTAACACATATTTTAATCTTATGTTTTCAGGATTTGGTTGCGAAGTGGTGTTTTGTTTTTTTTTTCCAGGTGACAAAAACAAAATGAATGGTTTTTCCTGGAGTGATTTTTTAAATTTTAAGCATTAAAAGAAGCTTTTGCAACCTAAGAATGAGCAACAGGAGGTGTGAGGTTTGATTTACAGCTGTGATCAGCAGCTGTATGCTCATGTGTTTCACCTTTTTTTTTTGCTGAAATCAAGTCTTTTATCTTTACTAACAGCAGCAGAAATGCCAGATCTAACCACCGGGCTGCAGAAATGTCACGCAGCCTGCAGCTATTAAACACACACTTTTACTCTTGTCTTCATGTCCTGCAAAATGATGTGTGAATAAAATCTGTCCGCTCATGTTTACTGAAAAACCTCTGGAACATATTGAGGTTATCTTGACCTTTGACCTTGACACATACACACATATACTCTTGCAAATATGTAGATTATGAGAGAGTTTGATAATTCATCTCATATCTTTGCCTTTCTTGTATCTTTAACGTTTTCTCATTAACTTGACGTAAATATACAAATTTTAAGTTATTAATATTTTCAGAACTATAAAAATGAGTTGTTCTAACTTTAGGTACTTGGAATGATGATGATTTGCATGACTGTGCTTTACAGAGTTCAGTCAAATCTTTGGATTAAGTTTGTAAAGAAGCATGATGAGCATGAGCAAAACAGACATTAAAACTGAAGTTATGAAATTTTACATGACCATCATTAAAGTTAGATAACTTTTCTAAACACAAGGCTGCAGCAGAGGCATCACTTCACAGTAGAAGCTGTTCATGACAGACTAAAACCTGCATGCAAAGTTACAAATATTCCCTTTCACTGTAAATTAATAACTTGAAATGATCATAATGTCAGGAAATAATTTTATACAAGTAAAACTTGTAGGCTAATGGGGGAAAAATAGCGAAATCAATGATTTGATTGACATTTACGAGGAGTAGCATCATTGAAAATGTCTCCCAAAGCACTTTATCATATTTTCTGTCTCAAAAAAATTAAATAAATTAACATAAAAGAGAAAATATGTGGTTTTTACTTCCTAAACCCTGCCAACTGCGCCACATGAAACCTTAAATGAATCCAAGTCGAGCAGCAGTAACGGTCATTTATTTATTAAAACATGAACAATATGACAGTTTACTCTGAAAACACAACAGTCTACCGAATATATATTAATCACTAATTATGAAAAACCCAAACATGAGTGTACACGCTCGTATAAAACCGCCTCTGTACAGGCTGAGAAGCAGAAAATAATGTAAAATGGGGCTGACCAGGCAAAATCACCTGCCAAACATACAAAAATAAGATAAAGTAGGTTTATAAACTATTTTATTTTTCTTGCAGGCAGCAGTAAAATTGGTCCTTTTCATCCTCGCGTAGTGAAAAAGTCACCATCACCATGCTTTGGTGTTTCAAATCTTGCAAAGATCTGTTGTAATAATGAAGAAAATGCAGGTAAGTGGTCACAATTACTGGAATAAATTGGTTTGCGCTCTGATTTTCACTCATTTCGAGCTCGATATTGGGATTTTCAAAATGTTTTTTTATGCAGCGCACAGATGTCAAACTGTCCGGAATGACTGCTGGGATTAAAACAAAGGTGGTCGTTGAGAAAAATCGTCCCCATGTGTGTTGTCTCATGTCTCTAAAATGGCAACGTGTCGAGGAATAACTTATCTATTATTGCAGGCGGCGGCACCAGGTCCTCCAGCTTCAGGTAGAAGATCCTCTGCAGGCCCTGGATGCACAGACTGCGGAGTTCACGCAGTTTTTCCAACAGTCTGGACAGATGGTTGGACCAGCAGTTTGAGCCTCCGTCTCCGTCCTTCAGACACTTGACGATGTTGCTCTGCAGCTCCTCCACCTTCTTCGGCTCCTTCAGTCCGTGTCGCTCTGCAGGTCCGTCAGGTACAGTTCACACACACACACACACACACACACACACACACACACACACACACACACACACACACACACACATATTACATCAAATAATTAAACATATATGTTTTTAACGAGGTTGAACAACCACGAAACACCGTAATCATTTAATTGTCTTTAAATTATTGGTGAAATAAGTGCTAGTGGTGTGAGATAAAACTGATGCTGCGTTCACTATCAGCTCCGATTTCCGAAGCTTTAACTAAGAAGGCTATTGAAGGCTATTATTTTGAAACAATAAAACAAAAATCTAGCAAGCTAGCTAGCTATCGAGTTCCATGACATTTTGCTAGCTCACATTTAGCATATCGATTACCCTACTTTTTTAACAGTTTATCAATTAGCTTACATTGAGCTAATTCACTATTTAGCCATAGGCTAATTGTTAGCTAAACATTTCAGCTGATTATTTAGTGTTTTAGTTAACTATTTAAAGTGTTTAAATCCATTACTTCTCGCTAAGCTTAGCTAACTATTACAAGCATTTATTTATTTATTTATTTTTGCTATGTCACATCTGCTGATAAGCCTACTTTTTTAACTGTTTATTTGTTAGCCAACTTTTAGCTATTTCACTGCTTATCCATAGACACATTGATTGATAACTATTTCAACCATTATTCATCAGTTTACCTAACTTTTTCAGTAGTTTAAATCCATTACTTTTAGCTAACAGTTTCAAATGGTCCATTACTTTAGCTAATGTTTTCAAGCATTGTCCATCATTTTTAGCTAGCGTAACTGTTTCAACTGATTAGCCATTACTTCAGCTAACTATTTCAATCATTTATCCATTACCTTTTGCTATCTCATATTTATTGATTAGCTTTCTTTTTAACAGTTTATTACAGTAGCCATCCCCCTTGTCAGCTTACTCCCTCCCCCCTCCATCCCCCAGTCATGTAGAGAGTGCAGGGGCAGAGGGATTGTTTGGTTGAATATGTCTTGTCTACTGTGTCTGACTCATTGTTTCTTTCTCTGATTGAGGTTTGTTCAGGTTAGAATCTATGGCTCCGACTGTGGCTCTGAATTATCAGTAACGTACCTGTGCTGTGTATTGATAAATCCATGGAGCTGTCCATGGTGCTGAAGTAGCAGACAGATTTGTAATTGTGCCTTTTTCAGTCTTGCCCCTCTGTCAGTTTTGCCTTTGATATATAAAATTCTCTAAACAATATATTATAAAATTCTATATTATATTATCGCTAATATTCTGGAGTAGTGTCACCTTAATGATTAAGTGAAGTGATTCTCACCGAAAGCTGCATATCTGCACAATTTAATGGTAACATAAAAATGCAGATATCTGATTTTGGGCTACTTTTGCTACAAGCATTTCTATAAATAACTACAATAATGTCAATTTCCAAATCCTTTAAAGAAGTCAGACTGGAGTACTTGAATGCAGCGTCAGTCAGAGATAACCTTCGGTATGGATGGAAATCATGAGTCGAGAGCGTCTCAGTGTGTTTTTGAGCTTTGTCTCACCGGTGACGAGGGCGAGGGTGCAGATGCAGGAGAAGGTGGACACGTCCAGGTTCATCCTCTGCAGATTAGCGGAGAATTCAACGATGCTGTCGATCCACTCCCCGAAGCCTCGCAGGCACTGGAGCCGGTGCCACACCGAGCCGTCGCAGAAGATCAGCTTCCCTTCCTCCGGGTTGGATCTGAAATAGGATGACAGCTTGTGGGAGGTGGATATAAACTTCCTGGTTACACTTTTACACACACGATCGGTTCAGAGATGACAAAAAGCTCCCTGTGAAGGCAACTGGACTTTCTTAAGGTTCTTAAAGATGTTTTGCCTCTTGTCCGAAAGGCTTTTAACCTTTTGTGAAATGTCTGGTACTCCTCCTCAGTAAGCAGAGGTGGGAAGTAACTTTTACTCCCTACATTTGAGCACAAATATCTTTCTACTTTCTACTCCTTATATTTTCAAATGTGATTGTAAAACTTTCAGAGCTCATCACTTTAGCTTTAATGCATTTGAGGGGAATTATTGATTATTTTGACTTTAAGTTACATGGCGTCATCCCAACATAAAGACTGTTTTCAACTGAAATGGACACAGAAAAGACGATTCCCTGATGTATCTGTCAGTGAATGTCATGAATAACAAATGTAACAAGATGAATATGACGTTAGGGAGGTAACAAGGCAAAAAAACTACAAAAAAGACCTAAGAAGACAAAAAACACCGTAAAAAAATTCACAAGACAAAAAACTATGGAAAGGACATTATGAGATGCACAACATCATAAAAGACGTAACAAGATGAAGACAACGTAAAGGTGCAACATGAGGCAAACAATGTCAAAGTCGTAAAAATCATGACAAGATGCAAAAGATGTGACAAGACAAAAATGACAGATACAAAGATACAACAAGTTGTGATAGTTGGTGAAACAAATCAAAAAATTATGTAAAAGACTTAAGACGAAAACAGCAAATAAAGATGTAAAAAGATGAAAAATAACGTAAAAGATGCAACAAGATAAACATAAAGAAATAACAATGCAAACAATTTAAAAGTCAAAAAAGCATAACACAAGGAAAAAGACGTAACATGAAAAAGACAGAACAAGACAAAAAACATAAAAGACTT
Organism: Lutjanus campechanus; assembly: GCA_027495735.1. Lineage (NCBI taxonomy): Eukaryota > Metazoa > Chordata > Actinopteri > Lutjaniformes > Lutjanidae > Lutjanus > Lutjanus campechanus. The sequence goes on along the minus strand of JAJHUR010098783.1, from coordinate 2,821 downwards.
AACGCGACAAAAAAAGATGTAACGACATAAACGACATAAAAGATTTAACAAGAAGTGGAAGAAGACAAAAAACACAACAGACATGAGACATAAAATAATGTAAAAGACGTAGCAAGACATAAAATAAGGTCAAATATTTAACGATGAAAAAGACGAAATGGCCATAGACTTAAGACAAAAAAGCAAAAGACATAACAGAATGATACTGACGTAAAAGATGAAAACGACATAAAAGATGTAAGAGGATGAGACTTTTTACTTTTATACTCTGAGTACATTTCAGAGACCAACAAAATGCTTTGTCCTCCTCCTATAAATTCCCATGTCCCTCTGGGGCCTCTCCAGCTGTTAACCCATCTTCCATTAGTGCTAACAAGTGCTAGAATAACAAATCAATTCCTGTGTTTTCTTGTGTATATTGACAGATACATCAACAAACATATTTACACGCTCAGGACTGACTTCTTACTTGGGGTGCTCTGTCCAAATTAGCTGAGAAAAAAAGAAATATCATGTGAGAAGACGGCTCCCCGTCTGTGTTCTTTACCTGTACGACAGTCGTAAAACGAAGAGCTCCAGGAAAGATGAGTAGAAGAGGAGGTCTTGGTCGTGTTTGGGCAGGGAGGTGAAGCCCGGGATCTTCTGCGCCCAGCCTCGAATCACCTCCATCGATCTGGTCAGGAGGTCATAAAACTGCCGCACGTGCTGAGCGTCGTCTCCCGGCGGGCTTCCCGGACTCTCCTTGACCTAATGAAAGGTCACCAGTGGGATTAAATTGAAAAGAGGGAATATGCATCAATTACAGGGACAGTTTGGATTATTTTGAGGTACTTGTTGATAACCCCCACCAGTCTGGAGAAGCAGAGACAAGAGGCACCAGCATAGAAGCTAAGCAAAGAACTGCTGTGGACAGGTTCAGCAGCAAAATATATTTTAGAAACTTAAAAAATGGCCCACCTAAAAAAATCGTTTTCATGTTAAGTGTATGCTACATTATATTATTACAGAATATTTTCACTGCTTTACCTTGTTGTCAGACCGACTTTTCCAACAGGAAACCTAAGTTATATAAGCCAAATATCGCTCTCTCCAAACCAACCAAACTCCATAGGTAAAATCACTCATTTTGCCACACAGAACATCTAAGTGTCTGGTCTACCACAGCCTTAATCTGTTAGTTTATTTGTGTGTTTGTGTGACCATGGCAACTCTGAACTAACCTTTTAAAAGCTTTTTTAAGTCACACAATAACCTGAAACCAGATAAAACACTACCAGAAACTTCCATGTTCTGCAAGGTAAAATTACTAATTTTTCCTATGGAGTTTGGTTGGTTTGGAGAGAGAACTAGTCTGGCTTACGCGCTGGTTGATTTCCGTCAGAAAAGGCTATCTGACAGCAAGGTAAAGTGTTGAAAATATTCTAAACATAGCACACACTTAAACTGACAGAGTTTTCCCATGAGAAACAGCTGTTACATTCACCAGAATATCAGACACAAAAGACACAATAAGATGAAAAACAATGATAAGACGTGACAAAACATAGAAGACATAAAAGATGAGAAAGACATAAATGACATAATCAAACAAAAAATGACTTAATAGATGTAACAAGACAAAAAAAAAACAATGGAAAAGAAGTAGCAAAACTAAAATGACATAAAAGACAACAACATATTATTGAGCACCATCTACTGTTGGTAATACATTATGGATAAGTACCTCATACAACCCCACTGCAAATAATCCGAACTACCCCTTTAATAGTAAAGCAGTGAAACGATGCCCACACTTCTTACTTTGAAGCAGTCCAGGAGAGAATGTGGAGGGTTCGACTCCACGTGCGCCCTGATGAGGGCGCTCAGGAGGGTGCTGACATGTGAGGACGAGTCCGGAGCAGCTTTAGGTTTGGACGGCAGGCGACCTCTTCGTCCTTTCAGACTGTCTGTCCTCACCACTGCAGGGCACGAAGAGAAACAGGAGACACTTTGCAGCTTTTGTTTTGAAATCAGTGAAATTGGAAATTTCCATTTCAAGGTTTTACCTTCTTTGACCATCCCGACTGCAAGGCACTTCTGGAAACGACAATATTGGCATCGGTTCCTCCTGCGTTTGTCCACAGGGCAGCTTTTGGCAGCCAAACACACGTATTTGGCGTTTTTCTGTACTGTGCGCTGCACAGAGAAAGAACAAAGTTTAGAAATATAACCTGAGCTTTGGACACTGTTTGTCAGCCTGAGGTGTTACATAAAGATTACTTCAGTTTGGATGTAGATAGCTGTGAACCTCTTTCAAGTCCACTCCCTTTTTAATCTGTTAATATGATAAATACATCTGTTTTTTAAGGGTTCTTTGGTTCAATGACATCTGAAACTTTACAAGCACAGAGAGACCTACAATTTGTGTTCTAGTTTTACTCTTAAATGTCCTTAAATGTTCTTAGACATTTGAAGACCCTTACAAAAAGGTTCCCCATGCCAGAGACCATCATATTGGTTCTACAGAAACCAATACTGTGCTTTAATGCTCTTTCAAGATGCCCTGAAAACTCTCACCAAGGTGCAGGAAAAAACTCGTCATACTTGAGTATTGCAATGTTTCAATAAAAAATGTAATAAAAAATGTCTCAATATTAGGGATGTAACAATACTAAATAATAAAATGTCCACAATACAATATTTATCGCAATATTAAACCCAAAAATGACACATGAAAAATTATGTGTATCTCATGTTTCATGAATGTACTGTAAAATTAATTTTCCTTTCAACTTAAAGTGCCTCTGCTTTCATTCTTTTACAAAATAAAATAAAAGTAAAA
>JAJHUR010098782.1:0-37546 GCA_027495735.1 Lutjanus campechanus | reverse complement strand
CCCAGCACCCTGACTGGTCTGCAGCTATACAGCCCCATACACAACAAACTGTGATGCACTGTGTATTCTGACACCTTTCTATCAGAACCAGCATTAACTTCTTCAGCAATTTGAGCTACAGTAGTTTCTGTTGGATCGGACCACATGGGCCAGCCTTCACTCCCCACGTGTATCAATGAGCCTTGGCCGCCCATGACCCTGTCGCTGGTTCACCACTGTTCCTTCCTTGGACCACTTTTGATAGATACTGACCACTGCAGACCAGGAACACCCCACAAGAACTGCAGTTTTGGAGATGCTCTGAACCAGTGGTCTAGCCATCACAATTTGGCCCTTGTCAAACTCGCTCAAATCCTTACACTTGCCCATTTTTCCACTTGCTCACTCAGTGTTCACTTGTTGCCTAATATATCTCACCCACTAACAGGTGCCATGATCAGGAGATAATCTGTCAGTGGTCATAATGTTATGCCTGATGTTCCACTTGGGAGTCAAATTTGACATTATCAGTCCAGTCCAATATTTAGACTAAAGGAGCAATATGTAGCAACTGCACCTGCAAAAATTAGTACAGTGGTCCAAATAGCGAGTTGGAATCGTAAGACTATATATCATATAAGTTGAAATATATGATCTATGATTGAAGTGAGTTGTTCTCCCCTCTCCAGACTCGAGAAAGGTAAGGTTGGCTGCAGGAACGCAGGATGAGCACAACATTGTAAACTAACAATAACAAAAGAGAACTGCATTGTAAGTTGATCGGCTGTTTATAACATTGCAAATGTCTGTCAATGTCAAGTTAACCCGGTTATCCTGACTCCAGACTCATTAACATATCGCTCTATTTAATCATTATCTACTCATTCTACAAGATTATTAATGATGTCTCACAACTCTTAAACAGATAATTACTCATTCAACGAACATTCAGCATTACTTTGAACTCCAATTAATGTGAAACAGGCAAACAAAAACAGTCATTTTGACCCAGATTAGAAATTTCAAAGGGGGCACACAAAAGCTCTATCACTGATGTCAGAAAAGCCAGTATTTCAACTTGATTGATTCTTTGATCTCTGATTACATATCTGGCCTTTTTTAAAATTTATTATGGTATATATATTACAGATTTCTCCTTTAATAAACTGATTTTAAAATGTTTACATCGACCAAACTGCCTCTTTCCAAAATACACCAGCACTCTGGTGAACACTGTATTTTTTAAGAAAGGAAGAACAGGAAGGCAAGAAGAAAAGAACACGTGATATATGCCGGCTGCTGCTACTGTGAAAGTTTTAACAAAGAAAGATCAACTTCTGCAGCGTAGCTGTTGTTGCTCACTGCAGTGTCAGAGAGTGATGGCAACTCCAACAAGGAGATAAACAAACTACAAAGGGTGCCACTTGAAAGAGTATGTACACAATGACTGCAGTGTGCACACAGCCACAAAGGAAATGATTGACAGAGGCGATTCCTACAAAACTTGCAAGAAAGATAAAATTATGCACCTTATTGTAAAGAATCTGACTGTCGTGGAAAATAGGAATCAGCCTAGTTCTTCCATTACACAGACATTGTTGAAAATATAACAGATTGTTGCTGCTTAAAAAGCCTGTTCCTTGAAGTCTCATCTTGTGCGCACAGTTGGTAAAGTAATACAAAACATTAAACCTTGTTAGAAGGGAGGTATTTTTGTCTTCATTTAGAGGTGAGAGTTAAGTAGAGAGGTGATAGGAAATGAGAGGGAGAGAGGGCGAGTGACATGCCCTAAAAGGTCAGAATTAAAGCAGCAATGTTGGGATCAGATTATTTGGCATGCACCTTACAGTATGTACTGGACCATTTCAGTGTGGGAGGTCTGTTACTTTCTGGCTGCTCTGCCAGAACAGACAAGACACAGAAGCCTTCGTCCCTCTCCTCTACATCTACATCACTCGCTTGTTCTCTCACGCACACAATATAAACTGCAAAGCAAAGAGTCGGTCCACTTTGCTCTAAACAGCAGTCCCTCGTCCTTTGCACTCTTCCACTGATATAAACAGAGCGGTTCTGGTGCATTTAACCAAGCCCTATCAGTGACTCAGCTGGCCAGACTTCACATAAAACCTGATGAAACACCAACATCTACATCTCACATGCACTGTGCTCTCTACAGAAATAATACATTTTCTATGGTGCATAGATATTAGTGGCTGCCTGCCGAGTAATCTTAACCACCACACACCAACCATCTGGTGCAAACTGAACACTTCCTGCTGCTGTTTCACATTTAAAGTCTGTCATTGACTGACCACCACAATGCTTAGATCAGGAAGTTACAAAGACAGCAGCCATGATCACCAATGTTAGCAATGGTACCATGTCATTACTTGAGCTGCAGCAAATAATTTAATAATTGCCAACTATTTTGATAATCAGTTAATCCGTTTGAGTAATTTAAGAAAAAATGTATAAATTCTCTGATTTCAGCTTCTTAAATCTAAATATTTTGTGGTTACTTTACTCCTCTATGACAGTAAACTGCATAGCTTTGTGTTGTGGGCAAAACGAGACATTTGAGGACATTACCTTGGGCTTTGGGAAACACTGATCTACATTTTTCACAATATTTTGACACTCTATAGGCAAAAAACTATTCATCGATTAATCGACTATGAACGTAATCGTTTGTTGCAGCCCTAATCATTACTCAATGAAAACACAGAAACTGACATTTACTCTCAACAATCCACAAAGGTCCATTGAGCTGGTGCTGTAGAGCTTTCAAATGTGTCACACAGCAGGTAACCCTGCTGGCTTAGAAATTCAGGTTAAAGTTCATTTATGTTCTCCAAAACAGCAGTTGACAAAACAACCTCACTTCAAAGTCAATTTAGTAGTAGTTCTGGAGCTTTCAATTGTAACATACGAGTTAAAATTTGGAAGGGAGGCCAGGCAAAAGAAGCTACAGTGACCTGCATAAAGCAGTGTTCCACCACACAAACCCCCTTATTCCCCAAGAACAAGGAACCTTTGGAGGTAGGCAATGCAGAAATGTTATGTGTAAAAACAGGGAACCCTTTTTTCATATGTCGGCAGACAAATTTGCTAAAGTTTCACTGATTTTTTTTATAGACAACAATTCCTGAAAAGTTGTTCCTTGGACTAAAAGTTCCGGGTACTTCAGGTGGAAACTCAGCTACAGATGAAGAGCTTGTTGTCGGGGCCAACCTTTGAATCATCACAGTCCCTGGTCATGCCAGATACAGTATTTAGGAAAGTGCAGGAATGCAAACATTTCACCCAGTTTTAACTCAGTTTTTAATGCAAATCAAGCAGTGACCTGAATCACTTTTATACTGAAATATAACACCCATCCACTCTCCACCCCCAACAACAACCACTACTGACCACTGTGCCTGAGCGGAAATATAACTCAAATATCACATGCAACATATTTCTGTCTCAGCATAGATGAACTGTTATTTCCTCAAAATTCACTAACAAAGCCTCTCTCAAAACACCTCTGCCAAATTCATGTTGTAGTAGGGGGAGCTGCTAGGAGGGTATCCAAGCCTGAAACTGACTGGGTGAGTCTCCCTCTCTGACTGTGTCTGGGCTTTGTTAACTGGACAAATAGGTGGACCCTCCCTCCTGCTGCACAGCCAGGCCTGTGCTGGCTGGATGCCTGAGCAGCGAGCCAGGGGCTGAGGAGAGATGACGTCCCAGCCTGGTTATTCCTAAACAAGCTGGAGGAGTTCTTGCAACGCTCCCGTGCACAGTGCTTAAGACCTGCTTACTGAGGCTTACTGAGGCAGACTGAGATGCATTTTTCACTTTTGTCCCCAGTCTCGACATTAAAAAGACAACAGTATACAAACTGCAACCCAGCAGTGATCCAGTCTACTCAAATTTGACCGCCAATCACCATAATTTCGCTAGAACCAAGTGGTGGTGTGCATAATTTCCCTCAGTTTCATCCAAATCCAGTCACCTGTGTCGAATATAATGCCTGTGACGGTAGCAAGCTGGTGAATGGCAACCAATCCATTGTCCCCCTGCCCCAGTTTCATGACAGGGAACAGAATCAACTCCCCATTTTTCCTTAATGACCACTTTGTAGCCAGCATGTCCCCGTCGCTCAAGCTGAGCCTGCTGGTGGAAAGGCACGGATGTACGTCGCTGCCAGCTATCCCCCGATGTCTCCCCGGCCGAGGAGACAGACGGCACAGTAGAGCCAGTCATCTGAGCAGACAGGATGAGGCTGACCAGATGGTGACTTGGAAGGTGCTTCATGCCAGGCCGTCGTTAAAGCAGACAAAGCAAGTATGCATCGGTCTTCATAAATATGAACACCAAAAATCGAGGTTGGCTGCAGTGCGATGTTGGCCGGCCTACGCCATGATTGTGCAGGCCGGTCTTCCTGACGTTTGTTCTTGTTGAGATTCCTGTTTGTCTGCCTGGCTGGTGAGAACGGAGTGCAGATGGAGGCGGCACACTCAGACAAATCTGGACTGGCTCGGGGATGACTCAAAAGCAAGATGGACACTCATGGGAAGTGATTCGAACTACACACAAAAAAAAAGAATAAGGAGAGAACAGGTCTGGTCTTCTGACAATGAATAAGAGATGATTGTGAAAATGTATCAACTTTAGCATCAAGAACTCGCCATCTGTGACCTCCAAGAACTGCAAATGACTGTCCAATCAGAACAGACAAGACTTATGAATTCTTCCCTCACTTTTCCCCTCAAACAGGAAACAGAGGGTGTAATAATAGGTGAGTCTCAGGTGAAATCTCTTAAGATGATTTCTCTCTTTTCTGTGTACTTTAAGTCCATTCTTTTCTCACCTGCTCCGCCAGTGACATGTACAAATGTTGGTGTTAACGGGGCATCCTGGTGGCTGGTCTGAGCCACGTCCTGTGGGGCTGAGAGTTCAGAGCTGGCCCGGGGCCTCTCATAAATGTCATCCCTCTCTCTGTCCTTTCCCCACCTTTTATATCCATCTCAAATTACAATAAAAATTCAAGTTATATAAAGGCATAAACACCAAAATCAAGGATTCTAATTTTGATTTTTTCCCCCCTGAACAATAGCTGAATAACAAATATCTGCAACACAATAAAAATTACCAATACAACATCTTTCATGGGAAAGGATTTATTTTTATATGTGCTTGTCTGCTGGTTTTTATTCAGAAATAGCAATATGTCGACATGCTGTGGTGTTAGTCTGGTGCGCAGACTGCTGACTGTGAGGCCCATGGTGGAGAATCCCCGCTCAGATGGTACAGAACCATGTCCTAGCATGCAGAGAGAGTGCCTCACTAGAGATGCCTGCCATGGGAAGCGCATCTGATTGATTACCTTTCCACCATTCTGGATCATAAGCTTGTTGAGGGGTGCTGTAGTTGTCTCCCAGGATCAAAATGAAGGCATTGCCCTGGCAGTGATGACTCTGAACATTGTTATTTCATCACCTCCCCATCACATTATAGTTGGGATTTAAGAAATAGATTGTATAGTACTTTTCTTTCATCATGCAACAAACATTTTTTAGTTTTAATAATATATTCTACATGTTAAACTGATAGTATTAATCAGTAAAACTTTTAATTAAGTAAAAATTTTTAATTATTAACATTATTAACACCCAAATAAAAGTACGGGACATAATGACACTCTCAGATACATACAAACACCATTTATGTTTTTTTAAATGGTATCAGCATTGAAAAACACATGTAACCTCTGGGTTTTGTTTCGATTTGTCATTATGTTTCAACAAAGTGAAATTAATGGCTATGCTGCATCTACACATTATTTATTTCAACAGTGCAGACTTTTTCTACACAGAAACTGGATTTTGTGAGGCGTCCTGGTGACCTAACTGTTTAAGACACTCACTATGTGCTTACAACATCCCTTGATGCCCGACCATGGACACTGACAAACTAATGCATCCTGTCTATTGGACAAAAATATAGTAAACAGACTTTTGAACCACAGCTCACATATATGATTTTTTTTCAGCAGTTCAAATAGGCCAGTTTTTTTCTCACTAATGGCCGATTCCTTTTTGGACAAACAATCAAGCCAATTAGTAGCTGCAATTAAGAATGGGGACATCATCTTCTTGTGCTGACACTGTAAAAATAGTGACTTACAAATGGGCAGAAAAATGGCAACAAAACTTAGATGAGATTGATGCAGCTGCACACCGGCTGACCTTCAGAGACAACATTTTAAATCAATATAGCTTTTGATTGATAAAGGTCAGAAAAATTTCTCTGTCAGCTGAATATTACATCAGTGCTACATACACATCACTTCTGGCAAAATAACCCCTCAGCAACAAAAAAGACTAACAAGTACAATAATTAAGTAGAAAGACATAACTGTTTAGTTTGATTTTCAGGCCATGTTACTCAGCCAGAGTAATTTTTTAACTTAAGCCAGGCCATACAACATTGATAGCAATCATATCACATCTGTATGGGGTTAGTAGTATAATTAGTATAATTTTAAACTCACTGGTATTGAAATGGCACTTGGTATCAGTTGATATGCATTAGAAAGGGAAGAAATGGTATCGGATAATCTCTCGTACTGTGGCTCTGAGTTTAATTCATGGGCTTGTTGCCTTGTATTAGTCGAAACAGGTGACAGAGCAGGGAAGGTTTCAGAGAAAGATTCTTCCCAAGTGTAATTTCAATCTGTTTGAAACAATGATCATGTATATGAGGAGACAACAGCAACTTTTCTATGTGGTTCATGAATTTTCAATATTTCCAGCGGTAGAATCCTGAAGCTATCATTCTGGGTGAGGCAGGAAACACCAGCTTGTTGCATTATTTGAATTTGAAAGCAAATGTCTTGAAATAACTAACAGATTCAGTATTAAACTATGGTGACTTACACTTTCAAGCCAGGCATCAGTTTGTAGAAGTTATCACATCTTTTAAATCAGTTCAAAATAAAACAGTATGCTTCAACACTGAAGATGAAGTAATGTGTCATTTGTTTGGTCAGACAGACAGTGTTGTGCTACTGGGAAGATGCAAGACAAGTGGATCTACTGTGGATCTAAAAGAGGTATGTGAAAAGAAAACCTACAAACACTTGAGCAACCTGTGCAGTTCAACCAAGTCATCTTTCTGCAGAGTCTGCAGAGAGAGCTGGGAGGGAGCAAGAACATGGTCCAACCTGAAGTGGTCCACGCCAGATCCACTGTTACCAAGGCTACTATTCATCCTGTATGAGTCAGATGTTCTCCACCTCAGTGAGGTCAGCTCACACACAACTGCACACTAGAGGGAGGCTGGGGAAGCACAGACAGACAAATGGAAAGCTGGGAGGCTGTCAACACCCTCCCACAGAGTAAAAACCCCATTGCCGTGCACCAAACTGCATCAGTCACATTCATCACAATGAGGAGTGTGTGTGAGTGTTCGGAGAGGGAGACATGACCTGCATGAGGAGCAGAGTGCCGGCTAACAAAGGAGGCAGAGTGATATCTCAGCTCTGTGTAGCTCACACTGCACATGGCAGCTGTAGAGCTAGACAAGGATGCTGGTCCAAAACTTTGGATTGAAAAAATGGTTGCTGCTATTCCCACATGACAGGTTCTTCTCCCTGCAACAGATATCCAATGCACCCTTGCCACTTGTGTTATGCTGCTGTTGCTGCTGTTCACATACCCCAGCATCCACCTGTAAACTCTCATGGGTGGATTATACTCCCAAACACACGCCTATTAGTTCTGCTTATAATACTTTCTGGAGTCAACTTGGAAGATTGGGAGTATGTGGATGTCTGCACAGAGCCTACACGTACACCCTCTGATTACATTTACGCTGCAGACCCTTGCAAACCCCCAAGGATGCAGGAAGTATATTATAGTTGATTATATGTCATTATATGTCATATGTATTTGAAACACTGATAACAGTGCAGAACTGCAAAAATAACTGCAGGCCAGGACACTGGTTTGTAAATGGTGACAGATGTTTACAATGACAGTTTGAGTAAAAAACCTTTGTTTTCTCTTCTAAATGAATTTGACTAACCTGGCAGAGTTCACCATTAATGGTTTTTTTTTTTCACTTTCCCAGTTGGACAAGTGGGTCAGAATTCTAATCAAACAACACAGACTTGAGGTAATTGTCATCTTTACTCTAGGGGCTGTAACATCTATAAAATGTCAGAAAACAGTGAAAAATGTCCATCCCAGTTTTTCAAACTCCAAAGCGATGTCTTGTTTTGTGAGTCCAAAACCCAAAGACATTCAGTTTAATATGATAATAAACAAAGAAAAGCAGGACATCACCATATTTGAGAGGCTGAAAACAGCATTTTCTGCTATTCTTCACGAAAAATTACTTTAATGATTACTTATTATTATACAGTATTATATAATAGTTTAAGTTTATTTTTTTATCACTTGCAAGTGAGTTACCAGATTTACTTGCCTGACATGACATTTTGCTTGCCCCGGGAAAGTGGGCAAACCTCATTGTTGAACAATTTTGGGGTTTGTTTAAAACCTGTCTGACTGTTTCAGTTTCTCACTGCGTCAGACTTTTTTTTTTTTAAGCAATGTCACCATGTTCCCGGATCTCAGAAACTAACTTGAGCCTTTCAGAAACATTTCTGACTTCTGCCTTTTCACACATGCTATGGCAATGCCAGAATGGATGGGGCAAGGGACAGTCCAGCAGATGGTGGTAATGCAACACTTATGGATGCCAACTGCCATAAATCTCAACAGAAGAAGAAGATGGGGCAAGGCTGGATGTAAGTGTACACAATGGAACATTATTTTCAGGAACATGCTGGGCAGGGAGCCATTTTTTTTATGTATTTAATATTGAACAGGTTTGTGAGACAAGTAATGTTGTTTCATGGTCTACTTGAATCAGAAACACACATTCTATGTAATAAAAGGAACAATAAAAGATCATTTGGATGCCTGCAGTCGTTGTTAAAGTCTTGTGATTAGTTCTCTCCCTCCACGCGAAAGCATCTTTCATCAGATGGGCACAACCCCTTATGTGCTTGTCTCTGCAGTATTCCTGCTTTCATTCAAGGTTTTGAAGGGGGAAGTTGGTGGTACAGATTTCCCCAAATCTCCAATTCATACATTACCCCATGCAGGAAATATTGCTGAACAGTCCAGGGATAGTTTATGTGTAAAGCGGCTTTATAGAGTACCGTGTTATAATGAATTATTAGAATAAACCAGAATTATCCCTTATACTGCAATATGTTGTTACAGATCTGTTGTTTCTGAGCAGTTTATTCAACATTTCAATATCTGAGTAACAAAGAAGTATGAACTTTGTATTCTTCAATTTAATATTCACCTGCTGACTAACACTCTTTCCACTGTTCAACAACTGCCAGGACGCCCTCCAGCAAGGCACTTAAGTCTTGTTCCAGCAGAGCTGGTCAGCAGCCAACAGTACGAGCTTGTGGCTGTGAAACTCTCAGACTTGAATGAGTGAGAGCACAAATGAGTAAAGCAGGTCAGTGCTCAGACAGAGCATACATGTTCAGTCAACTTTCCTGGGATAAAAGAACAACAAGGTGGAAAAAGTCTGATCCTGTCAGCGAGATCAAAGCCTTTTTGTCTCCAGTCACCTGAGCAGGAGTCAGAGGAAGGGCAGACGAGATATGAATCACTCACAGTCAATGCAGAGACGGAGGGAGACCGCTGAGAAAGAGATAAAGAGACAAATACAAACTGTTTCCTGGTGACTCAGGGATCTCCTGTGGGCTGCAAATCAAACTCTTATGAAACACAAAAAACAAACCCTCTATGGCAGTAATATCCATATCTGAGCAGTGTTTAGCAAATCTGACATCTGGGAAAAAAGGTGAAGAGAAGGTGGCACGCGGGGTATCACCTATTCATCCACTTGTCTGTCTATTCTGCTGGAGTGAAACCAGACCCTGTTACTACAAATATAAGTATGCACAGAGAGAGGAGTGAAGAAAGAAAAGGCCAAAAGACAGATTAAATTTCTATCCACCCATTTCAAGCACGTTTTAAATATGCGCATAAAAATATCAGTGGAGATGAAAGACGTTTTAAAAAAGGATGAAATATTTCAAAAGTTTTCACACTGGGGGTGGAAAGGTTGGTTTATCAATAACAACATCCAATGAAGCTATTACTGCTGAAACTGAGGACTAATTCAAGTACTGACAATCCTTGATTCAAATCTTCTGCCTCAAATCTTTCTTCTTTATCTGGAACTCTAATTAGTGTCACAACAAGATCTAACGCTGTGTATTCACCATAAACTGAAAATTAAGGAAGATCAGCATAAAAATACTGTTGAATTGTATTGTGTTATAGTGACCAATGTTTCTATGATTTTGTCCACCCCATTTATATATATAAGTGAGTGAAGGCTGAAGGCAATAGAGTTCAACAGCACCACAAACTACATTCTCCAAAATTATTATATTACATCTTTCTAATCCAATTATATACAGTATGTAAACTCAACACTTTAAAAACGTCCTTGGCCATGACAGCACTTAGGCTGTGCTGCCCTTAAATGGTTAGAATTTAGTTCTGGTTAGCCATGCTGGCTGAGTTACTACATAGGTATTAACCTTCAGTGTCAGCAGCTGGAGAGGATCAGTAAATCTACTCTGCTCCGGCTCTTTTCTCAGACTAAAACCACCTGGTAAACACAAACTCCTCAGCATTAACTACAGTCACTAAAAGCACTTTGTTAATAATGTCAAATCAGTTCTCCTTCATAATGCTTTTACAAATCTAGTAAAAAAAATTTAAAAAAAACTATTTCACCCCTGAAATATTTCAAAATGAACTGAAAAAAAGTTGTAAAAATTGAAAAATAAGGCAAATCATTTGAAGAACATGCAATAGGTAAAAGCATAGAACTGCATATTGCATCACTGTCCACTCAACTTGTGTGCCAACATGGGCGACTGACTGAATCCATCGCCAGTTGTTTCTTTTGGGCAATGTTTGTCACTTTATTTTGCTAATGTAATGGTCTGTAGAGAAAGGCGCTGCTCCATAACACGATCTCATCCAACAGCACAGTACACACCCACTGAGCCAGAGCCAAGTGCTCTGAGCTGGGTGACAAATGAGAGGGAAGCAGCCTGTAGAGCCAGACTCTTTAAACATCTAACACCATGAATTAAGGATTTATTTCAACCAAACCAGACTTGGTGATTGCTGGAACAGTGGACAGACTAACAAAGACAATTTTGGTGAGTTTTACATTCAGTTGTGTTTGAATGAAGTGTGTTTTATGAGGAGTTAACAGGCCAATTAAGCTCGTCTCCGTTCAGCAAAATGGACAAACTTGAATCCAGAAGGTGTAGGGGGTGTATTTTCCTCTTCAATAAGGAAAATATGTGCAAGAATATTTCCTTTCTTGACAATTTGTGAGTTTATTTTATTTACTGGATGTGGTGAACGCAGTGTACGAACCATAGCAAACTCGCTGCTCACACGCATCTCCCAGCTGAGACTCGGGAGGACGGGAGGAGATGGAGGAAATGAAAAACAAAGGTAAAATGCCAAAAAAGGAAACGAGAAAACAAATTCATTCATTCTAAACATTAGAGATGTTATATTAGGTGGGGAGCAGACACAAAATGCCACAGTGTGCCAGTTTTAAAGTCAATGGTTATGTAACCTCATCTTGTCCTGCATTTTATTTTGCCAGAACTGTGGAAATCCACTTGAAACGTGAGCACCATTTGAATGGAAACAGCTGGAGAGTAAAGAGACGGGAAGCAATGTCTGGACAGACAGACAAAAAATGTTTTTACCACAGAGAGAAAGACAAAGAGAAACAGAGAGGGCATGGATGAGAAGAGACAAACGGAGAGGAGGAAGAGAGAGAAAGCGAGGGTCTGGACCAGAGGGAGAGTGAGAGTGCAGAGCTGAAAAGAGCAGTCCATGCAGTGAGGGTGTAATTAGCAGGCTGTGAGTTTACAGAAAGAACCCTGTGAACTAGGACACTTTATTCCCACATAACCTCATCTGAACTCAGAGCAGACACAGAGAGGGAGGGCAGAAAGTGTGTCTGTTTGGCCTGAGCACTGTGCATGAATATAGGGAGGGAGCATCAGCGTAGGCCATTTAGGCCAAGCACAGCCCGAGGGCATGAGCAGGGCAGGTCCAGGAGAGGAGGATGCACACACACTGGTGGAGGCATGAGTCCTGCAGGGAGCCATGAGGAGGAGGAGGAGTAGGACAAAGGGAGGGAGTGGGAAGAAAGACAGCAACAAGGGAGGAGAGAGTGGTGCAGATGCAGTGAGGTAAAGTGGGAAAGAAGGGTTGGAGGACTGAGGTGGAGTCTGAGCTTAATTTAAATGAGCTGCATCAACATGCAAAGAGAAAAAAATGAAAAGGCTTTTCTATGTGAGAGAAGAGGAGTGAAATCCAATAAAGCTTGACACAGAAAGAACATGACAACTGCAGGTTCACTGCACATGTAATCGCTTATTTCTTAAATGTTTCATACTGCAACCATTGAAAATAATCATGTTCAAAAGCTAGTATGTGGTCACTGAGCTGCCAAATTGTGATGAAATAAGATCACCATGTACTTATCATCCTGATTTTCCATCAGACCTCAATAACAATCAATCAACAAACAATCAAAACACATTATCACAAGGACAACTGATGTATGTATCTTAAAAAGAGTGTTTTTCAGTATGACAGCATCAAGGCTGTACTAACTACAGGTCACCAAGGAAGCCCATTTTGGTTGTATGCCCTTCATCACAGGACACTGTACTATGTGAAATATGTCCATGTAAAACAGTTAATACAGCTGCCATGCAGTTGCTATACCAGTGCTTTATCTCTTCAGTTTTTACATTGAAATTTTGAGAAAAACACATTCCATGAAATATACCATTATATTCCGTGCTTCAAAATATACACGGATATTAATTCCAAGCAAATACTTTGATTCAAATACTCAAGGTGTGGAGATGATTTTCACATGTGACAGTAGTGGTAGATTTATGCGTTTTACAGCAAAGGTGACGAGATATCGAATCAGTTACCCTGCATTTGGGTGCAGCTCAGTGTATCCAGACTACTGACTACAGGTGCTAAAGGCAGCAAATTTTGTTGGTTGACCCTTCACAAACACATTTAGAGGAAGAAAGTTCTCTTTCCTAATGTTGAAAAAACAACATAAAAGAAATTTCAAATCGTGATTTGTCCTTTTGCAACGATGAAGTAGTTCACAAAGAAAAACATCAAACTCTGGGCCTCCTGGTGACTTACAGTAAGGTGTCTATATACTGCTTGTTATCCCAGAAGGAAGGCTTAAGGGACAAATATTTAAGCCTGGACTGAATAAGCCCTGGACTACCACTGCCCCACAAAAGGACCTGTCCAATTTACTTGCAGCCCCTCTCTAATGACTGCCACCATGTTAATGTTCAGGCATGCGAGTATGTGGGGCTACCAGATAAGAAAAGGAGGTGGGCGTGGGGGGCAGAGAGGGATTTAAAGGGTGTGTGCAGCTTTGAGTTGTGGAGGACAGCGAGGAGGGGCAGTGGGAGCTGACAGGGTGAGGGGCAAAGGCCAGACTAGCCCCAGTTGTAAACACTCCCTCTCTGTGCACTATGCGGCAGCTCTCCCGTGGAGAGCAGGCCAGGACAATCTGAGGGCAGGAGGGAGTAAGGGGGACGGGGAGAAAGAAGAGGAGGAGGGAGGGGTGGCAGAGAGAGATGAAAGGAAATGCTGATGTGATTCAGGGAGAGAAAGTGAAAACCCTCGAAACTGGAACGGCATGTCGAGGAAAACAAAGGAATGTGGAGGACAGGAGGAAAAGGAGGGAGGACGAGGGGAGGCCGAGTACAGCAAAGACCAAGAGAGAGAGAGGCAGAGACTGTGACCAGCAGAGGGAAAATCCTCAGGGTGCCTGCAGCTACTCACCACACATGAAGGGATATTCTCATCACATACACACACACACACACACACTCACACTCAAATCACACTGGCCACAACATCTCTGTCATGATGCTGATCACAAAGACAGGCAGCTTCTACACTTTGTGCTGCTAGCCAATACAAGCCTTCAGGAATAATTCAACATTTCTAAAATATGTTTATTTGCTTTCTTTTGAGTTATTTCTTGATAAAGAAATATCCAGCCAGCACTTCTGTGCAGCATCTCAAGCTACACAGAAGCGCTAGTTATGCTCAGTGAGCACAGTTTTTGGTGTAGGTGTACAGGTGTAACGCTGCCAAACATGTTGTCCTCACAGTGATGACAAGACTTCGAGATGCCGCACACGGTCACTGTGCCTGACTGCTGCTCACCAAGAAGTAGTCATAGAATATGATACTCCCTGTCACTTTTACATTTCTTTTTCTATATGGATTAAGCAAGGAAGATACAAGGTGTTAATTAGTCAGAGTTCAAAGTTTTTGAGCTTTGACCAGAACCAAGCAATCTGTTCTCCCTGCCTCTAGTTCTTATGCTAAGCTATGCTAAACACATTGTGGCTCCAAGTCCCTGAAAAGCTAATATTACCATACCTTATTACCTTATTACCTTCATGACTTACTAAGCACAAAACAATGTAAAAAGCTAACATTGGACAGTATAATTTCAATTTACAATAAACCCATCAATATACAGTACATGGGGAATACTATTGTGTGTGTGAAAAAAATCATAAAACCTTTAGTGGCTCCAGAGGGAGCTGTGTGAAATCTAGTGTGGTCTGAAGAAGCCGTTAATGTGTTAATCTTCGAGAATATTTCTGGCCACTTGCACACATCATTTTACAGGTTAATTTGCAAACAATTTGTTAACAGCTTAGTCTAGGGTAAAAAATGAAGCCTGGCGTTTTCTTCAGAGAAACAACAAAGCCAAATGTAAATTGTTGATGCTACTCTTCCGTTTAGTAGTAGAAGCAAGGTTCGATATCTTGAGCCCAAGTTATGCTATAAAAAGCTACTGTTACTTAACACATTGAAAAACACTTTGGGAAGAAGAATGATGAGCTAAAAGTCAAGCTAGCCAGGGCAAACAAGCTAGCTGGACAACTGCTGGACAGCTTTCACAAACAACAGCTATATCACAACTGCCTGTCAGTTCATCAATGCTGACTGAGAGATTACATTTTACATTACAGATTACATTACACATTAACCTACAAAACATAACAACTCACTAAATGCTTCAACTTTTCAGACCAAGAAGGATCACAATGTCAGTGGGTAAACGACCTGGAGCAGATGTTAGCTGCCAGCCTGACACACAGTGTGGCTAACATTAGCAGTGCTAGCAGCAGCAGCTGCTCTGCTTGAAGGTTAATGTCCGTCGTCACATGTTGCTCCAGTCGAGTGATTAAATACCAGTTTATTCTGTCACAGTCTATATTCAACATTATTTCCATTTTCTAGATTAAAACACTGCCAAACCACACTGGTTTTACGAGCTGTCATGTGTCCTACCTTGCTGGTAAACACATCCGGGGTTGCCTGGGCAATCTGGACATACGTGCTTACGCCGTACGGTGAGAGGGCGTGTCACCTGACAGTGCCACAGCCCCAACTAGAGTTAGAAAGAAGTCAGCTTACAGACCTCTGTAGCCCACTCCTCATCTCTGCTGCAGGTTACATGCTCAGGGCCTTATTAGCCACTGCTACCATACCATAAGGAATAAATTTTACACTTGATTGCTAATCGCTAATCATAATCTGTATCATCAGCACTATACTTTAAACAGAAGTGACTTACAGAATCCAAACAATCCGCCGACTGACAAATTCGGATTCAAATGTGGCAAATATGTGCATTTCCAGCAAGCCTGGAGTTCAACCAAACCCACTGACTGTTTAAAGTCAGTGAGAGTCTAAATATATAAACTGTGAATGCATAAAGCTTGTCTGATGACAGGAGGCAAGTGCCGAACACGCTGTGCTCCCTTACGTAACAGATTATGTAAAACTCTCCTCCACTCATTATGAGGGAAATTAATGTAATAATGTTGGTCTCCATTTTAAGCAGATCCTCAGTTACTGGAGATTCATAACTGGTAGATCTAATATGGAGCACCTTGAGAAGAGGAGGAGGAGGAAAAAAGCGAGAATGATGGGGAAAACAGCATCTAATGACTTGGCACAAAGACAGATCTTCATTAAGAGAAATGCGAGAGGAAAAAACGAAGTCCTGAGAAAAATCCTGACGTGACAGATGCTGCCGATTTCATAATGAGCGCGAGGAGAACTGGTTGGAGCTGAATGGTTGCCACGGTGCTGGAGGATGCTGTGTGTGTTTGTGTGTGCACCCGGACTCGCTCTCTGATCAGGGGCGGCAATCACTCGCCAGACAACAGGAGAGATTTCCGAGCTCTGCCTGCCCTCCTTTTCTCGGCTCTGATGAAATTTGATATTCACAGCGTGTCTCGCTCTCCGCCACACATCCCATGAAGCAGGGACAGCAGCTTGGCTGGTGCATTGAGCGAGCCAGACTCACACACACACACACTCTCTCTCGCTCTCTTCTTCTCCCCTCCCTTTTCCCACCCCTCCACTCTCAATCTCACACGGGGACGGCCAGAAAGACACAAAGAAACACTAAATTGCAGCTGAGATATTGCTGTGACTGGAGCAGATCACAGAGAGCAGATGCAAAAAAGAACAGAGCAGGTCTAGACAGAACTCCTCGAGGAATAAAAAGCTTTTACTTCTGACGTCAGATGTGGTAAATGTCTCCCAAAAAGGTAAAACTGTCTCACAAAAGACAACAGGATACTGTCATCACACAGTTTTAAAGAGTTGGTGGCCCGTTAAGCAGCAGCAAACAACCAGCCTGCTTTCTTTCACCACAGACACAAGCTCGGCTGCATTAAAACACACAATTTCTCACACACACACACAAGCTGTGCTATTTTTAGAGCCGGGCTTCCAGAATATCCCTCCCCCCTCCCCTTTTTAATAAGCATGCCCTCAAACTCACTGTATACAGCTATGGAATTAAAAATTGATTAAAAAAGACTCTTTGGTTCCCACTGCAGTCTCAGATTTTTAAAAACAGCGGCAGAGAGACTGATGGGTGTTGGTTGACAGCTTTTAAAAGATAAGGTGGACTTTGTACAGGTGAAGGAATTTACTGACTTTAAGCAAATACGCTCTGCAGCTAAATGCTTACAGAGAGATCTAGTAAAAATCTAGAGCTTATTAAAGACCAAAGCATATTTGCTGTATTGCATTTGAGATGCAATTAACATTCCCCAATAATAACTCATGACTAATAAGTCCTGCACCATAAAAAGAAACTAAAATAACAAACTGACTAAACTTAGTTTGTTTTCTAAAGTCACCAGAGACCAATATTACAATTACGTCCTCTCATTGTGGTTTTGAAATTTGATTTTGAAGTCAACAGTTAATTGAGTTTGGGAGCACTACTGCGGACACAACAAGGTCAAGAAATGTACCTTTAATGGACAATTAGTCAGCCTGGTGCACCCTTTTTAGAAACCACTGACAGGCAGGGTCATTATCAAGTCCAGTTGCTCCCCGGTATTGCCTTCTAAACCAGCTGCTTCTTTTCCCGAATGTCATGGTCATTATTAAATATGGCGGATGTTTGCACGGTGCTTTTAGTGTGAGTAGTCAAACGAGCTGAACTGTCTTTCTGCCCAATGTCACAAAGGAAGTTATGGTTGAGTTATATAGGGGTGTGTTTAGATTGAATGCAAAGCAAATTTCAGAGGCAAGAAAAGTGCATAAAAAGTCAAGTCAGCTATAAGAAAATGCAGACAGATGTAAATTCACTCAGTCAGTCAGTGCTGACAAAAGTGAAGATGTATCTGTGCAAATTGAAAATGTTCTAACTTCAATTCACACAAACAAAACACACTCCACATGCAGCTGATGTGTACACTGGTAGCTAGCAACAGCTAACATCTGTACTGTTGACACATTGGCTGTTTGTGACGAGTGCTGACTGTACCAGCACTGTCAGTCACAATTTGTGCAGGGTGAAGTATACCTTTGATTTGAATCTAAACACACCATATGAGTTATTCCACAATAATGAAATGTATTGGAGATGTAGGATATATATCAGGCCGGCCTAATAATGAAAATTTATATTATTTTTAATTATTCAGATACTGAAATTACAGCCGAACTGCTTCCATTGACAAACACAGCATCTAGACACTACAATACATTGGGTGACACAGACCTGAGCGATATGGCTGAAAACCCTATCACAACAGAGAAGTTTCATATTGGTCAACATTGATAATTATTGATCATGTAGGCTGTGACTGATCACATGTTGTGTACTCCAAGGAATGGAAGGAGCTGAGGTGATAAAATGAGTAAATATCACAATATTTTTTACCAAATGCCATGCCGTGTTTGCAACAATATTATAGGGATGACAACTGGTGCTTTAACAAAATATTAACCTAATGAGACTTTTTGATAAATAATCATCAGTAGTGTGGATATAACGACTAAGTTAGGCAGAGTTCGGAAAATTACATCACTGTACTGTATGCACCCCTTAAAACCAGGGAAAGACAACACTTATTCCATATCACGATCTAACGATATGCAAACACTATCACAAAGTCTCATATCAAGATACAATATAGTATTTCATATATTGCCCAGCCCTACACTGACAGTATGCAAGGCGCATAAGGTGCGTAAATTTGGTTTGCAATCAAATAAACACAGTTGACTTTTATCTATAAAAGCCTTTGTTTTTTTGTAGCCTATGGCACTCACTGCAGTACATTACATCCTAAGATGTGTCATTTTCTAGTCACCTAAACTCCTGCTTCCATTCATTACTACATTTTTGTGCTGTTTCTGGTTATTCTGTAAAGACTGCAATATTTGTATGTAGAGGCAAAAATCCTATGAATCCTATAGCACAATAATATATTAATGAGATAGCTAATATGCAGAAGTATTTGTGCATTCCTGTAATAAGAAGAGACAGAGCTACTCCTCTCTAATTTGCAGATATACCCAATGCTACAGATGAAAACTTAATCACTTTGTTTGTCTTTGTGTGTGTGCAAGCACGTGTGTACTCCCACCCCACACACACACACACACACACACACACACACAGGCCTCATTAACATCAGTGCTGAATGGCACAGCATGGTAGGTTCAAAGCGCTCTCCCCCCTCCAGCAGCGATTCAGGCTTTCCTCGGCCTGCCAAATTCTTTCATTCTTTTTAAACAAGGTCTTAATCTGCCTTGAAACACTGCAGAGTTCTCCTGCAGCAGAGCCAGTGGCCCTGGGGGAACACGGAGTGGGAAGTCTCTCTCTCTCTCTCTCACCAACTTGATGGACAAAGCAGGGCCCCTCCTCTTTCTCTCTGTGGGGACAATGGTGCAGGAGGAGAGTGGAAGAACCCGACACTGAGAGGAGGACCTGAAATGACCCAACACCACGTGCCAACACAGGCTTCTCTCTTCAGACCACACAGAGCTGCATTACAAGAACCTGCTTTGGAATAGATGAGGTGCTGCCACAATGGCCGACTTTACAAACTCTCTGGTCAGCCGCGGCCCTCAGCCGGCCCCTGCATTAGCAGGCACTTCACATCAAACAGTGGCTTTTTCATGCAGCCACATCAAAAGACAAAATACTTCCTGTCATCCCCCACTCCCCCCTCACCAATGGACATCCATATTACCATGGAGATGAACCAAATCACATTACCTCATTGGCAAAGCCATCTGGCATGCAGCTACCAGTGAAGAACAACAACAACAACTCCTCCAAGGCTGCACCTCCTCTGGGAGGCTTACTCTGTCACAACCTGAATGCACTAGTGGCTTACAATACACTCAGGGCAGGCACCATATTTAAAATGACATCTAATGACAAGCTTGTTACCACATGTGGGTATCAGTCAACAGAAAAAGACACTGCATGGCCTGTGGAAAGTGGAAATGGAATGTGAAATGGACAAGATTAGTATGTGGATTATTTGGATTTCAGAAAAAACTCAAAGAATGTGTTGAACAAGGCTAACCCTCTGTCTTTCCCTGCGTCCTACAGATTGCAATGGCAGGACAAACTGACTATAGAGAGTATGCACTGATGTCGCTGGAATTAGGGGTGGGCGGTATACAGGGTATACGGTAGAAATTATATGAATTTGGCCAGCAGTAGAGATTTTGACTATACAGGCCTACTGCGATATAAATAAGTAATCAGGTTAGCAGGAAGAAATTGTAATGTTTGTTTTTTTACATTTTGCACTTTATTTTAAACAATTTTGAATTTTGTGCTTTACTAACATTTTACTTGTATTTTTTGTATTTAAAATATCAGCATCTTTATTTATGTTATTTGAGACTTTTGTGTTACATTGTTTGGAGAAAGATCTGTTACATAGCTTCAAAATTACTTGAAAGTTTTGTATTTTTTAACAAGTTTTGCACAAGAAATGTTCTTAAAGTGGCATTCTATACTAGTTTGAAGTTTCTTTATTCTGCTGCTATGTATCTGTGTGAGTATGTTCAGAAACAGTCATTTTGACATATAAATACAGAAGAAAAGAATATATCACAATATATATCGTTACCGCATATGCTTCAAATTATACCGCAATTTAAATTTTAGGCCATATCGCCCAGCCCAAACCAGAATTCAACCCCTCAGTCGAATTGAGTGGCACAACATCCTGCAACATGGCTGCCTGTAGTAGGAGGTATTGTGAAATGGGAGTAAAACAATAGATTATCTGCACAAATTAAAGGCAGTTGGACTCAACAGTGACCTTTACAACTTAGAAAAGAAACAGTGGTCCATGGGCATTGACATGTGGACACGTATTGGGTTTCCTTACATTTATATGTATCTGATTTCGACAATGGGGAAATACACAAAACAAAGCTTAAAGGTATACAAAAGCTTGGATGATTGGTCACACTTCAAGGGGGGATTTGTTGGCAAAACTGGGGAAAGAAGCCATATCTCCAATCAAAGCCACATGTCGCAGGGGTCACAGATGAATATGGCTGTCTTTTTGATGGACAAGTAACCAGTCCTGAGTTTTTTCTATGTGAAGTCAGCCTGGTCCCTTCACGGGAGGAGATCTACTGAAAGATGGGCAGTGACAGCCATGAGAGAGGTCAGACTGGACAGATTAACACTTTTACAGTGCTTACCGTACATACCACTGCTGTAGTGTCCTTGGGCATTACACTAAATTACTTGAATTGAACTCCCTGTGGAGGATCGATACAACATCCCAGAAAGAACACTGAGGGTCAAGCCTGCACAAAAATGAACATGTTTCCAATAGAGGAAAAAGACATCCAACAGCTACAGATGTTAATGCAAAGTCACCCGTCCCACCTGACTCAGTGTGAATCCAGGTGACGGGAAATGCATTAGGGACGAGGATTGCTGCAGTGTCGGGCCTGTGCCCTCGACAGTGACGCCTTCGGGTACCCACTGTGGAGCCGGAGGGAGCTATTATAGCCATCAATCAGATTGACTGGGCCGCAGCAGCAAGGACACTGAGGCAGCTGCTGTACACTCACAGCTGCTCCAAGATAAAAGGAAATCATCGCCAGCTACCAGTTAGTCATTCTCATTTTAACTTGTCTTCTGCACTGAGTTTAGGAGAATGTGAGCATCTTTCTATGTTTGAAAAAGGTTGGTGTCCACTCAATGACCTCCTCAACAACAATCCCCTTGAATCTTAGACCCAAATAACCTGTACAAAGCTTTTGGACTGAAATGTTTAACTATAATAGTGGTGCTTCTGCAGCTACATTGCCTTCATCTGGCCCTGATGCCATTAAATGAAAAGACCTTGAGTTGCAGAAAGGATATTGGCAGTGCTTGCAGGGCTGCATTCAATGGCCATTCGACAGCCTTTGACAACACACCACTTTTGGTTTGTACCATAAAGTCCCAGTAGAGTTCACATTGTTGAGATGTCAGCTATATTTTAACACCTTTGTATTTTCAGATAATTGATCACCTGGTTAATGACTTTAGATAAATTAGTATTGTGCCCAACACATCACCCTTAGTTAGATGTTGCTCATTAGCCGCAAACTATTCATCCTCTTTGACTGTAATCCACCACAAAGGCCACCTGTGGTATCACAGTATTCAGAGGGAGACAAAGCGTCCTCCCACATTTCTACACACGGTTCACACAGGCCTGTGTGAGAGGGAGGGGAGGGGAGGGGTCTGTTTACTTATTAAAGCTCTGCACTGTGGCTGCCCTGACTGTGTCTGGACAAGCCTCTCTGAAACCAGATAGCACACGCTTTCGGTGCTGGTAGGCCCCGACAATGGAGACATGACGGAAATGGTTCCAGTTTTACCAGCACAGCAGCACCGGAGAGGTGTGACTGACTGCTGCCAGACACAGTGTAATGGCTGCTGACCTCTGGATTGACAAACTCACAGCGGAAAGTAATCCAGGATGTAATAATGTTGATAATGACAGAATTTGCATGGGTGAATTGGAGGGTGGGTGACAATAATATAGCAACAAGGTGCATCCCTATTATCGTGCCAGTGAAACATATAAAGATGGATGACATTACAGCTGTAGACATATATAAGTAGATCCCACATTGGCATTTAGAGTGCCAAATCTCCTCTGTACTGGACTGGGTAAGACTGACCAGTAAACAATTACAAGAAAAAGCAGAAGCTGTGTTTTTTCTGGATAAAAAGCGCTATCATGTTTACATTACTCGACCAATTTCAATTAGTCGTTTTTGTATTCAAAGGTTCATGACTACAAGGCGTAAATTGGAAAAAAAAATCCTACTCCATGAAGATCATAAACCTTTGAGTACATAGTGCTTTTTATCAAGAATAAAAAAAGACCCATTTACATTTTCACAGGCCAGTCTTGTCTGGTCAGATATGGCTGCAATTTTGACATATCATAGCAACAGGCTGAAAAGGTCAATGTGCCATCTAGTTCTATATGTCTAAGATGACAGCTCCCCAAAACTGAAGTCAAAACATCTCGATTGATCACGCTGATGTTTGTTTAGGTATCATTTTTCTGATAAGTTTGGTTTTAATCAGTTATTGGCTACTATAAATAAATGGGTTTTACATCATGATTGACAGCTGAGCCTTGCTCACGACTGCCTTAAATGTCCTGACCAACTATAGTGAATGTCTTATAAACAGAAGCTTAGAGTCCCTAAAGCCAAAATCCTGTAAAACATTCCTACCTCTGATTCAATAACATCTAAAAAAGCCCTGACAAGACTCAATCTGTGGGCAAAAACATCACAGGATGAGGATTAGTATGGGGCAGCTTTCAGTCTTTCTTTGTGATATTCTTCTGTTACTATCACTACTCAACTTCTCTCAGTCACATGTAACTCACATCGGAGTGAACCAGACACTCCCTGGAAAAACAAAAAAAGGAAAATCATGAGGACAAAAGAATGAAATCAAATCTGGTGAAACCATATTAACAAATGGGCATCTCGCTCAATTATAAAAGTAATTAGAAGCAACTGGGGCGGCAGTTAAGGGATGATAATTGAACCCGAGGAACTGACAGGGAGAGAGGAAAGTAAACAGTTAAGGGGACAATGACCTTCTGCTTAATGAGCCACAGAGTCCTTTTGAATCCGCCTATTATCCTATTAATGGATCCGGGAGGAATTCCTTCAGATGGCATTAAGGGTTCCCCTGGAGAGCTAAACCTGGGGGGGGATGGGGTTCAGAGGGGAGGAAGAGGCCCTTGGCTTTATTCCTCCCTGTGCTTCATGCTTGCCCCCCCCCATTCAGGTCAATTGGTCATGCACTTCCTCCCTCTCTGCTTTTGCACACACCCAATAAACACTCAAGTGCACATGCCCGAGAGAGAAACCAAAACAGTGTGTCTCCTGCTGTCATGGGGCCCAGGGCCTGTCAGTGCATTCCGGGCCGAGCTTGTCGGCATCCAGGGTGGAGATCAATGCTGTCAAACCTCAAAAGGTTTGCTCAACAGCAGGTCTGAGCTGTGTGAGGAGAGGCTCACTGTTTACCGCCCTGGGAGGTTTTCAACCAAAAAGCATACCAATGAAGTTTTTTTTAATTATCATAAGCACAATGAGCACTGATCACAATGAGTGGATGTACAGTATGTGTGCAACACAGTTAGGCCAGCCGCACGCTAACAAAGAGAGAGGAGGGGAAAAAATCAGGAAGCGTGGCATCGAATTACACAGGACTGATTGGTGGGAGTGTGCATGGCTTAGGTCAGGGAAGGACAGGGAATAGGAGGCCTGGAGTTGTAGGCAGAGCCACATGGTGCAGAATGCACTGCTGACCGCTTACACCAGGGTAAACACACTGATGAGATAAAAGCAGACACACACACACTAAGCAAAACTGCTCATGAGTTCCTCCCTTCAGGCCAGACAATAAAAATCACCGTGAAGTCAACAGGAAATATTTAAAAAGTAACTCCTTTTCAAGAGGTGTGGCCTGTTCCTGAGCCACAGAGAAACAGCAAGAAAGCGATCCCTCTCTGCTTCAATGTGTTCCAGATGGTGATGTAATTTTATTTCTGGAAACGTAGAGCTGTCTCTGACTCTGGCTCGCCACAAGTGATACATGAACTGAGCAAGAGGAGAGTCAAACTGTGCAAATCTAAGGAGCACCCACCACAGCACACAAGCTACACTCTCACTACTTTATCATTACTGCAACCTGAGGAAAAACAGAGTCAGATTCAAACCACATATACAACAGGGAAACAATAGCAACCACTGTGTTTGTGTATGTTCTTGTCTTGCGTAAGAGCTCAATCAGTTCAAAGCTCCATGTAGCTCCATGCTGGCATGCATTTAAATGACACATTTAAATGCCACTCAGGAATGCTAACCAATCAGACAGGATCAGAGGTGTAGGCATTCAGACAGTGTTCAAACAAGAGTGTGTGCCAACACAGGTCAAACAATACTACAAAAATGGAGGGAAAAACATGACCATTGTTCGGACACTCATCAGTTCATTGCAGTGTTCACTCTACACTTGGCTTCTTGTAAATCTTTTACACAGCAGATACTTTCACAGCACTGGTGCAATTTAATGCCTTTAACAATGGCCACATGCCATGTAGATCCTCGTATTGTGCATGCTGGCTCATTTGGATGGCTTCGAACATAAGGAAAAGTATATTTTTTAAAACAAAGGCTGTGTAATTAACAGAATAAAAAATAGCAAGCGATCAACATTTGGCCTCTATTTTTTCTCTGTAAAACTGCGCTTAAAATCAAGCGTGGATAAATTTTGGATGATGTGACAGTTGGGAATAACTGTTGGTTATTGCTTGTTTGACCAAAAGTAAACACAGAAAATATCCCACTGGATTAGCTCTTGTTGTTAACTGCACAGGGATCTACTTAAAGGTGACCGGTGCAAAGTCACCATGACCTAATAGTCTGAATGACTACAGTTATGAGAAGATCTAGGTTAGGAAAATACCAGAATTTTCCCTTGTATGCAGAGATATATAAGCACTGGCCCCATGAGCTACCAGGCCCCTAAATTTGGTGGTCCACATGTAAACCGTTACAAAAACACTACATAAAAGGCAATTTAATGCAACTTAACAGTTTTCCTTAACCCTGACACTTTGTTGTCCATTTTTCTCAGGAATTGTGATGTTGTGTCCTGAAGGCATTGTTTCTGATGAAGACGGAGCCAGACCTCTCGGCCATTAGAGGAAACCGGCGGCACACACTGCAGTACGTTATGTTCTTAGATGTGTCATATTCTACACACATAAACTCCTGCTTTCATTCTCCCCTAAATTTCTGTTTCATTTTTCCATAGTCTCTTTCATGTTTCTGGTTCTTCTGTAAGGATCATGTTTGCAGTTTAGGTAGGCTTAGGAAACCCATACTTCAGTAACCCCGACATATCGACAGCTACCTGAGGATGGACTACTGTTCACGGTTTTAATGGACAGATGAACAAAAAGGCGCAAAGGAATCTGGATGTTTGCAGAACTGTGCGATATGGACAAAAATTTATATCCCGATATAGGTAATTTTATATCCCGATAACGATATATATTGCGATATAGCATTTTTACTTAAAATTATATTTAAACACACATGAAATGAATGCCAATTCTTCTGATCTTTTCTCCTTTTATTTATAAAACATTTTATATATAAAGGGAAAAGACATTTAAAAAACAATAAAAAGTCTTTTTAGTGCCAGAGTCCCTCTTTTTGTTACTACTTTTTGTTTTGTTACTAGACAATTAAAAAACAATTAAAAATAAAATAAATAAAACACAAATATCAGTAGCGTTGCTGCAGTTACATTAGCCGAGCTAACCACAGCCCACACATTAAAATTACGATATAAACAATAGAGGATTATATCGTACGATAGACATTTTTCTATCGCACTACGATATATATTGTAATATCGCACAGCACTAGCTCACAGTATGGATAGCCACAGGGAGCCACCTACATGGAATATTTGATGGCCACAGAATAACTTTTTGTGGCCATCAGGTCTGGGTTATGGTGGACCCTGATAAGGGTAAGAGCCAAGTTGATATTAATCAATTACTTCATCGACAGATAATTAATCAGCAGAAATCTTTATTGTCAATTAATCTAGAGCTGTAACAACTGATAGATTATTAAATTAATTCTGATAAACAATAGATCGGTGTGAGTAATTTTTTGAGAAAAGTCAAACTTCTCTGATTTCAGCTTCTTAAATGTGAATATTTTCTGGTTTCTTTACTCCTCTCCTCTCTACTGAATATTTTGTGGTTTTGGGAAAAACACGACTCTTGAGAATATAACCTTGGGCTTTGGGAAACATTACTTAACATTTTCTGACATTTTCTAGGCATTAATCAATTAATTGAGAAGATAATCAATGGATTAATCGACTATGAAAATAATCGTTATCTGAAGCCCTAAATCACATTAGTCAT
This sequence comes from Lutjanus campechanus, assembly GCA_027495735.1. Classification (NCBI taxonomy): domain Eukaryota; kingdom Metazoa; phylum Chordata; class Actinopteri; order Lutjaniformes; family Lutjanidae; genus Lutjanus; species Lutjanus campechanus. The sequence goes on along the minus strand of JAJHUR010098782.1, from coordinate 10,584 downwards.
GTATCGAGAACAACGCCAAATAATCACTGGATCCCATCCCATGACCATCACAAGGTGACATTTTGAAATTGCTTGTATTGTCTGACCAACAGTCCAAAACAAAAAGATATTTCATTTATTGTCACACGGGGCAAAGAAAAGCACCAGATTAGGGCTGGGCGATATGGCTGAAAAATGTATCACGATATAAGTGTTTTATATCAGTCGACATCGATAGTTATTGATTTTTTTTTTTTTTTAATTTAATAAGGACCAGGAGAAAAAATTGTTGAATTTAAATACTTGTGTCAATGTGCAAATATAGATATTAAATAAATGCTTAAACAAATAAAATGTGCAAAATATTTTGTAAATAAGAAATTACTGTACACCTATGCTGAGCGGTAGCAAGTCCTTTGCTAAATGATATGCCACTGCCTCCGTTATTTCTTTGTAATGTTTTGATATTTTGTCATATGACACTGCTGCCGAGTACCTCTCCATGGTGGTCTGTTGCTGCTTGTGTGGTGTTTCACCTGTACCAGCAGATGTCGATGGCTGTGGCTGTTTAACACTGCTGTACTCCAACAGATGAGAGCGGCTGAGGTGGTAAAATAAATCTGTCGTATTGCCAGACTTGGTAGGGACGACAACCTTGCATAGTTTGCGGACAACAAATTGCCTTTTGTCGGACTTGAAATGTCCGAAATACTGCCTCTTTTACCCACAATTTCCTCTCACGCTGTCATGCACATTTTCTCCTTTCACTCAACGCCGTTCTTGTTGTTAAAGCAATCATGAGACACGATGTCGCAACCAAACATGAAACTGGTAATGTGCATGTCACTCAACAGGTTGTTGCTAGTAGAGATGCACTGATTCCAATTTCCTTGGCTGATTCTGATTTCTGATTTCTTAAAGGGTCTGACCTGCCGATTCCGATTTTGGCCACTTCCAATTTTCAGTTTTTCTAAGAAATATAATTGACAGCATTCACAAACATTTTTGCAACTTTTCTTGTAAAACTAAATTGGATGTCCACAATAAAACACTGCCTATTAAATAACTTTTCTCAAAAAGTGCTCCAGATTACAGCCAGGCCTTATTATAAGCTTAAATTAATATTATGTACTAGAGGAAACGCAATCTCGGGAGATTTCGCGGGACACGATTTCACGTGATTTTGTGTAGAAGCCGATGTAAATAAACCGGAGACTGACGCGGTACAACAGTTTGCTGTAGTAAAACTTTGCAGTGAGAAAAACAGACGCAGAAGTTAAAAGAGTCTGAATGAGAAAATGTTTGAGGAGACGCATCAACACAAGTTGTTTATTCTTCAGCCAGAACAGGGGGTGAGATTTTAACTGTCAGTCTGTGACCAGCAGTCTGCTGCGGGCTAACATTAGCATGAAGAGCTAGAAAGTTTACGGCTGTTTGGTGACACCGTCAGCTGCTCTGTGTTGTTGTAGACTGTCTGTCTTCTCTTTATCCTGTTCTTGGAGTCTCTCGCTAATCAGAATCAGAATCAGAATCAGAAATACTTTATTTATCCCCGAGGGGAAATTGTTGATGTTACAGGTGCTCCTTACAAGATCAAGAAAGATATAGTGCAAATAGAAGTGAAATATAAAAATATAAAAAAATATAAAATAAAAATAAAAATATAGTGAGAAGTTTAAAAAATAGATATATAACCTTCAAATATACACAGATGGTAAAAACAGATAATAAACAGACTATATACAGGGAGAACAAATTTGAAAGTAGTGCAAAATTAAGGATTATGTACATAATGTGCATTGTGGTATGAAAATATTTAACAGTTAACAGTTATTGCACTAGCTAAATTATTGCAGAGAGTAATTATTTAAGTTATGTGAACTACAGAGCTGTGTGAATATATAACAAATTACTGGGTGAATAGTTCACTGACTTCATGCGAGCATGTGAGTGTGTGCTGCTATAATCAGCGCTGTGGTGGGTGTGACATTACAGCCAGTAGGCTATGTGCTGCACGCATGATGCGACCATCGTGCAGAATATGTGTGCGAATATGACGGGCATAGAATCGGATATGTGGCGCTGGTTCCTGACCTCTCTCTGGCCAATCAATCGGTGCATCCCTAGTTGCTAGGTTACCAGCAAGGAGTGAGTGAGTTTGTTCATGCCACCTACCTTGCTTAGCTGGGCCGAGAGAGGCCAAGAGGCTAAAGCCCTTCCTCAGCCCACATCCCCCAGAATGCCTTGCGGTTCGGGATTGGGGTTTTCCTTCTGTTTTTTTCGAACGGAGTTCAGTGAAATTATCGAACGTTCTATCGAACGTATTTTCTATTGATATTGATCACGTGTCTATCGCGATAGATATCGTTATCATTTTATCGCCCAGCCCTACACCAGATCCTCCCATTTTAGACAAAACAAAAACTACTGTTTGATACTTTTGCTTGAAAATGACATATCATTCATTATTAATTAATCAATCAATTAATTTTCTGACAGTCAGCTATTAATTTACTGATTGCTTCCACTCTAGACCAAACCTTGTTAATTTTATTCACTGGATCAAGCTCAGAAATTTAAATCACTCAACAATAATGCAGGAATTAAAACCAGACCAACAAAATGAACAAACAGCGTAACAATAATATGATGTTATAATATCCATCAAATTATGATCAAAATCCAGGGCAGTGTCCAGTCTAATATCATAAATTAATCCCATATCAGTATACAGTACACTGTGTGTCTCCAAAGTGTAGAGCCTAATAGCAGCACTGTGTGCACTGTGGTTTTATTATGCTTGAATCAGTGTTGATGAATTGCTTCTCAGTATACATTCACTGACAGGCTACCCAGGCTGCCTCTGCTGCAGTGTGTGTGCAGCCCCCTCGTATCAGTGCAACCGCATGAGAACGTGCAGGTTTACGAGAGAACCAAATTAGACCTGACACCCTAACCCCGGCCTACTGTCCTTCATTTCTCTGCTCTATATCCTTTAATCCTTCCTCAAGTACATCCTGTTGGACGCTGCTCCGGGTCGCCCTGCAGAGGGAGGAGCACTGCCACAGACAGCATGGGGGGGACAAGCTGGACTCCCATTTTCCCACTGGGGACTTAACCCTGCTAAAAATATACACAGTCACTGTACTGCAATGGGGTTTTCACCTGTCAAATAAGGGTTGAAGAGAGGGCATAGCAATCGCAAGAGGATTTGGAGGGGATGATAATGCTGAGCCATTGTGCAGGAAATCATTCTATTGTTTTGCAGCGTGGGGATTAAGGTACCCAGAGTGCTTGGCTGTAATGGATTTATTAGAAGGCAGGGCATGTGCCAAATCTTAAATAAAACACAAATCTACTGTCAATCTTAGCCTCTCCTTTGCAGTTTGTAGATACCTGTCATTTTTACATCAGGATTACAAGCCATGACACTGTCTCCATATATACATATACATAAGGGCTGGGCAACATATAAATATTACATCGATAATGTGATAAAAGTCTAGATATCGTCTTAGATTTTGGACATGTTTATATGGCATAAGTGTTGTTTTTTCCTTGCTTTAAAGGCAGCATTAGAGTAAACAACATAATTTTCTGAACTCACCACCATTCACTGTTCTAGCTGTTCAATTATTTGCTTTCACACACTTAGTCATTATAGCCACATTGCTGATAATTATGAATCAAAAATCTCATGGTGTTAATATTTCGTGAAAGCACCATTAGTCATCCCTACAACATTGTTTGCAATATCAATAAATATTGAAAATCGTGCTATTTGGTCATATATACATATATATGGTCATATACATCTATATCTGTCTTTTTACTGGTATTACAGTGAAAGAATATATATTTGGTCATATTTATACATATGTATATGCATATATATTAATTGATTGATTGCACATTCATTGTCACACGATGTACGATTCTGTTTTCATTAATCATGTCTCCCACATTGTTCGCTCCTGCATAACATAATGTTCTGTCATGATGGCTCCTGCCCTCTCAGACGGTACTGTCTTCTATAGAGAACATAATTGATACCAGAGTGCTTTTACAGAACCACAAATTTGTCACTATTTGTCTCAATCTCTGCCACTGCTATTTGCTGTAATCACACCATTTCACATAGGGGATGAACAAAGTTTTGTTTCCTTTCATCTACATCTGTCTTTTACTGGCATTACAGTGAAAGAATGAGCAGCTCAGTTGAGGCAGTGTGTTGCAGTCTTGCCTGTCCACACTCCACAGGTTGCCACAAACACAATAAAACCACCATAAAGGGAGATGTGGAGGCTGTCCGTGAATGCCACATGTGGCAGGTAGAAGCACAAGTCTCCTGAGCTCTGAATCCAGAGGTGTCTGCCGCCGCAGCCGCCACCACCACTACTGTGCCATGATGGAGCAGGGGAGCGAAAACAAAGCGAAGTCGTGTGAGGAGGGGGAGACGGAGAGGACTCTACCGCTGCAGGCTGGCAGGCAGTCTGTATGCAAAGAAACAGCGGTGCACGCCGCGTCCGTACAATATGTCAACACCCTGAATCATCTTCCTGTCGTCATTTAGCACGCTAGACCCGTTATGTTTCCTCTAAAACAGCACAGTGCGGACGTGTTGGTGCGTGTCCACACAGCATGCCGCGTGGAGCGCTGCAAGAGGCACAGCAGCCACCATGAGCTTCAATAATGAAGACAAACACAACCGAAATAAACTGAAGAGTTGACTAACCTGCGGGTGTTGCTCCAAATATCCGCACCACGGGCACTTTCTTCACGTCGCTCTCCCTGAATTCAGAATAGCACACGTCCAGGTCTTTAATGGGACTTGCCAGATAGAAGTCTGCGGTGACGATGCGGACAGAAAACATGACTACCGCGTCCGCCACAGAGGCTCCGACCGACAGAAAAGCCGAAAAACTACTGTTTGGAGTCCATAAGCTGCGGGGGACTCGGTGGCCAGCCGACACCAGCCGAGGGGGATGCTGTCACGGCGGTAAAACAACGACAAAGCGGAGGGAAAACCCGGTTGTGTCCCATGAAAAAAACCCGAACAAAGATTCCCCCGGCTGAAGCGCCCTGAGGTGCTGCTGTGGCCGCGGAGAGCTACACTCGACGGCGGCGGGTAACTGTCGGACGCTCCGCAGCTGTCGGCTCCATGTTGTACTTGTAACCGTAGCTGTCCCGTGATTTTAGCTCTCTCTCTCCCTCTCTCTGTGGTGTTTTTGTTTTCAGCCAGGAAGACGTTCCCCGGGCTTCCGGTATGTAGCGTTTATCTTTCCAAATCACGCCTCAGAACTAGTCCCAGCCAGTCCCGTTTTATCACACAGACACACAGCCCCTCCGCTTTGCTGCTCCTTCTTCCATAACAGGCTAGCCCACGTTAGCTAACCTATGAGGGGCGCTAAGCTAGCCACAATCCACGAGAAGAGTACTTCCGACAGGGATTTTCAGAATAAAGGGCACGTTGAAACGCCACCCGCCTAGTTATACTAAGCACCGGAGTGAAAATAACAGATTTATTTTGGAAGACTCACATCTGGCTGGCGCAGTTGTTTATGGCCAGCAGTTGTGGAGGAATAGTTGCTGGTTTTATCGACTGTTTAGACCCTTGATTTTCAAAGTGGGGGGCCACCAATGGGGCCTCAGTGGAGGGAAGATGAGAGGAAATGTTTTAAATAAATAAAAGAGAAATCGAATTATTATTAATATTATTATGATTATTATTAATAGTAGTAGTAGTAATTATTATTGTTCTACATTATTTTATTTTATTTATGTATTAGTATATTAACATTTATTATTGAAAATGCAATTATTACATTTCATATATTCCGGTAGTTTGTTTTCATTTTTACATTTGGCGTTGTACAGTCACCTTGCAAAAGGGGGGCCCTGGCCATAATGCTGTTTGCGGGGCCTGCGTGGAAAAGTCTTGGAACCACAGACGGTTAAACAAAGTAGTACACAGAAATAATGTCGCCAGAAGGAAACATATTATGTTCCTCTTGGATGACCTCCTTAAAAATATTTGCTAAAACCGTGAGGATGCATACAAACAATACTTTTGCTGTTTGTTGTCCTCAAGCACCCTTATCTGCGACAAACAGTGCAAAACATAATCTCAGTGAAGGTAACAGTAACGTCCGGATGCATCCTGTTTATATTTTTCAAAATAAGAGCACACACGTCTTAACAGTAAAACTGGAACACTGCTTTGCCCAGTAGATTCAATACATTGCAGTTTTGGAAAGTAACTTAGTACTTATACTCTACAACTGTACTTAAGTACTGTTTTGAGCTACTCATATTTTGAGTATTTCCATTTTTTCTACTTTATACATCTACTCAATTACAATTCAGTGGGAAATATTGTACCTTTTACCCACATCACATTTATTTGACAGCTACTACTTATTTTTCAAATGAAGATTTAACATTCAAAAACATCTGCTAAAATGCAACTAGCTGAAGATTAAAATGGTGGCTGGTCTAGTTTTGACCCATTGTAATGTCTCAGATGTCTGTGAGTTGATGGGATTTTTCCCCTCTAAACCTTTCGGGTGGATTTATTTAAATAATGTTAATAAAATGTTTGAATCCCAAATAGATCAAATTATCCAAAATTTTACTAAAATCAAATATTGCTGGGAAAAAATAGAATACTAACAATACTACTACTACTACTAGCCTACAACAACAACAACAACAACAACAACAACAACAATAATAAAAAATAATGGAAATTTGTATAGAAGATTTCTCTTCTCACCCTTTAATCACTTCATGATCCCTCAGATTTATATTGTGACCCTTTAGAGGGGGGCAACCCCTAGGTTGGGAACCAGTGGACTAAACTACAGAACTTCACTGTATGAGGTAGTTAAAAGATCACTACTAGTGCATTCTTTCAGCAGCAGTAATAATCTAATAATATAAAATATAATAATACATATTTTGCAGAACAGGTACTTTCACTTTTGATATTTTAAGTACATTTTGATGCCAATGCTTTTGTACTTTTACATAAATAATATTCTGAATGAATGACTTTTACTTGTATTGGAGTATACATCATGGTATTGGTACTTTTACTGAAGTAAAACATATGAGTACTTTTTCCACCACTGCTTTATTAAATAAATGCCATAAGCACCACAAACCAACTATGATATACACAACTGTATACATGCCAATATAGTGTTTTATGGACAAGAGTAATATCTGGAGGAGTTAAGGACATGAATGGCCTGTGTGCATAGATTGAAAATCAGCTTTTGTTTTGTAAGTGACATGTTCATGTCACTTATGACAAATAAAAAACACACCCCTCATAATGTACCTGAACAGGTATCAGACCCAAACATCTTGTTCAACATGAAAAATGACTTAGAGCAGGTCAGACTGGTGAGGAAAAAAGCTGATATATTTTTACTCCGCTGCATTAGTCTGATAGCTGGATAATCAATGATTCAAGTTTTAACAATTAACAGAAACTGAAGAAATGCTGCAACAAGCACTGCCCACAGTTTCAGTGGACTTTTATTTTGTAACTAAAGGCACCTCAACAAGGAAACAGGAAAAAGGATTGTGGGACTTTGTGTATAACTTGACAACATTTCACCTCATTTGCCACTGCAGCATGAACACAAGAACAGACCCAGATCAAAAAGCTGGAAAGCATCACTTGTCCCATTGGTTAGGAACACAATTCTTATTGGCTGGTGTATTTGCTGTGATTGTGGGGGGGAAAAATGAAAAAAAAAACTCTGCTAGAATACATGGAACAAAGAGGACACCACACAAGGGTACATCAAGTCCATAAAGAAATGATACAGGCATATTTTAGGATCATTGAAAAATTCATCAAGCACAGCTGGGTTACTTTAGCACCACAGATAAACTGTAGGCCTTCATGGAACATTACAAAAGAGGATGAAATGACCATAAAGTACATCCTGAGTGTATGTCCCTTGGAATAATGTGACAGGCAGTTTTTCATACTTCTACTCAGTAAATGTCACGTCAGATTAAGAGAACCATTGACTTAATTAACATATAAACCCTAAAACAGTTAGTTAGTGCTTATTATTATATGAACTGCTGCTTATCATTAATCGTGATAGCATCTTTATAAACTATTAAATAATGTATAAATTAACACCTTAGTTAACATAAACACAATTAATTAACTGTTAGTTAATATTCATTACTGCATTTACTAATGTTAATTAATGTACCTTTCAAGTGTTATCAAGTTATTATACATTCACCAAATGATTCAAAATGCCACAGTTCAGAGTGACACTTAAAACAGGAACTCTGAGAAAACACTGAGTCATAATTTATACAATGTTTCTTTAATTTCACATGTCAAACATTGTCACATTTCTCAATTATATATTCAAGATTATAATATTGTTGGGTAATATAAATACATAATAATAAAAGCATTTTGTTAATAGGGAAACCCTAACTTTTACTTTATTTCTTAACATAGCTATATATTATTTTACTCTAGCTCTATTATTTTAAATCAAATCAAATTTTATTTATATAGCGCCAATTCACAACAAAGTTGTCTCAAGACACTTTACATATAGAGTAGGTCTAGACCACACTATAATTATATTTACATCCAACAATTGAAACAGTTCCCCCATGAGCAAGCACTTTGGCGACAGCGGCGAGGAAAAACTTCCTTTTAACAGGCAGAAACCTCGGACAGATCCATGACTCATGGTAGGCGGCGATCTGACGGCACCGGTCGGGTTGAGAGGAAAAGAGGAGAAGGGGAAGAAAGAGAGGAGGTGGGAGGGGGGGAAGAGAGAGAGAACAGAACAGAGGCAGAGAGAACAATAGTAACAGAACATCAATAGTAAAACTATGTGTAGGGAATAGTAGTACATGTAAATATGTAAGCTGTATGTAAATAATAATACTAATACTAGATGTTACAATAATGATAATAAAAATAATAATAATAATAGTAGCAACAACAATGTGATAAATGTTTGATTGATTAAGTGAGTTATAATAATCCACAGTAGAAGGTGCAGCAGTGATCAGTGATCCATGCACGGCCACAGTCCATGAGAATCTGCAGGATGACAAAGCAGAAAGACTCCGGGGAAGGAATCAAGTCAGTAACAGGCATTTATGGAACATAAACATCTGGGGAGAGAGATGAAGAAAGAGAGGAGCTCAGTGTGTCTTGGAGTCCCCCAGCAGCCTAAACCTATAGCAGCATAACTAGGGGCTGGTCATGGCAAACCTGAGCCAGCCCTAACTATAAGCTTTATCAAAAAGGAAGGTTTTAAGTCTACTCTTAAATGTTGAGATGGTGTCTGAAATTGGAAATTGGAATTTTAGTGTAGTTATATTGTTTTAGTGTCATTGTATTGTTTGAATTGTGTTAGCGTGGTGTAGGGTGCTGAGAGTGGGTCAGTGGTCTGCTGTGGTGCTGGCTCGGTCTTCCTGGGACGACTGGTTGGATGGTGTCCACTCTCAGTTGCTCCAGGAACACCACAAACATACAGCAGATGTTCCCTGTGAAACAGAAAAACAAGTCATGAGGACACAGGTATGCAACATTTGCACTGTTGAATGTGTATAAATATTACAACAATGGAATAATATTAGAGAAGAATCCTATAATAAATATAATACACACTGTATGTAAAGTTATCTTTAGTTTATCAACACTTTATGTTTTATTAGTGCTTTTGCAGTCTCAGTGAGACACTGATCTCCAACTGATCCTGTGGTCCTCCATCCTTCTCATCTGATCCACATCGTCTAGGTCGTCATTGAAATCCTGGATGTAGAGCCTGGAGACATTGGTGCAGTCTCTATAAGGGCAGACACAAGAGAAGAGTAAGTTAAATAAACAATCTTTGACTTACTTGTGATCGTTCAGATTTTTTTTAAGCGTGGTTGTATGAGGTACTTATCCATAATCAATGTATTACCTACAGTAGATGGTGGTTGGCACGCCCTCAGTTTGGAGAAACAGACCCTGTCCACAGCAGTACATTACTTAGCTTCAATAATACACTGACTGATAAGAACCTCATACAACCACACTTCAAAAAATGTAAACTATCCCTTGAAGTATTAACTTACCTTTGTCTGGTGTAACCATCTATACCTTACATTTGCTAACAGTACAACAGAGTAGAATACTGAGAGAACAGAGTTTTTGCAGGTTTCAAAAAGTTCAGTTTCAGAATTCTAACAAAGTTTTTAAGACCATTGTAAATACAATTTAAGACCAATTTCATGTTCATAATAGTAAAAAAGTCCAGAGTTTAATTGTATATGACTGAGTCAGATCATGTCTGCTCTGATTGTTGGTGGTCACTCAGTGGAGTTGGTGGAGTTAACGTTGTTAGTGCAGAGTGAACTTTGGTGATGCTCCAGATGTGAACACAGAACAATACTGGATGATGGTGGTGTTTGCTGGTGGCTTTTTATGGCAGCTTTATGTTTTTCTGACTTCCCAGGAGACTCTAATTTGCTCATACCCAAAGTTCCTGATAGATGCATCTGCATCTGCATCTATGTAATGCAGAGGGTCTGTCTATCGTGGACACATGGTTC
>JAJHUR010098779.1:1462-49689 GCA_027495735.1 Lutjanus campechanus | reverse complement strand
AATTGCATTATACACTGTAATTCTTTCTGAATGTGCACAGTGAGTTAGATGAGTGATAGGCTGCCATTCACCCCTGATGGACACAGCAGGGTTGCAGCGCAGTTTAGCCGTTTCCATGTAATTAGATCTTGCCTTCTGCTGGATTGTGGTTTTTAGAGCAGCAGCAGTACTCCACAATAAACTGAGCAAGCTCTAATCTACACTTCTGCTCAAATCAGAGCCATCATGTAGATTAATTCACTGGAGGGGCAGGAAGAAAGCTAAGATTAGAAGTAGGAAATCAGGACAATATGGACACACTGTGGCTGGCGGTGCAATCATTAGATTAACTTCAATAGATGTTGTAGTATGATGCTCTATTGTAATTATCCTATAAATGATAGAAAAACCACAACACACTGTTAATATTATTTGTGAATTTTGTAATCCAGATGCAAGTTGTCATTTTACAACTTTTGATGATAGATTTTTAAGTTCCCATGCTGTGACATTTCCCTTTCCTGCCACACCCCCATCAACTCCATCTTACTCATAGTAGAGGAGGATTATGGATTAAAAACACATTTATGTGAGAAAAATGGACAAGGACATCAATTTATTTGAAAATGGGAATCCTGTCCTCATTCAGTTATTTTGCAAATTTTTGGTGCTGTTTTCAGAACAAATAAAGCTGCTCTGTGAACAAATCAAAAGGGAGTTGGAATCATTCAGTTACACTGTTGAATTTTGAAATGAAATTTACTATTTCATTGCCCTGATGTAATTTTGGACTTTATATATGTATCGATATAGAATATCAGCTGATATATCAATATCAGATTTTTTTTTTACTCTCTAATATCGGTATTGGCATCAGCCCCAAAAATCCATCATTGGCTGTGCCCTAAACACCACATTTATTAAGAATGGTCAAGGACTTCAGCATGTTTGAAAGTGGGAATCCTGTCCTCATTTAGTTATACGGCTACAAGTAATGATTAATTTCATTATCCATTAATCTGATGATTATTCACAATTTATCAATTGATTTATTTAATCTATAAAATGTCAACCAATGTCTTAAAGTTGCTTCTTTTCCACACAACTAACAGTTCAAAACCCAAAGATTCCTCATTTACTATCATAAATGCCAAAGAAAAGCAGCAAATCTAAGATCTGGAACCAGCAAATATTTAACATTTTTGCTTGAAAAATGGCTGAAACAGTTAGCAAAATGGCAACTAATTTTCTTTCGGTTGACTAATCGATTAATCGGCTGATCATTGCAGCTCAAATAATTTTATTCTGGAAGCTGTTGTTGCTGTTGTCAGCCTAAGTACAGCTGCTCTGTGATCAAGTCACAAAGGGGTTTAATATATTTTATCATTTATCAGTTGTATCGTTGAATTTATGGTGAGCAGTAATCGGTTGTGATGACCAACTTGTACATAAATATGTGAGGAGGCTGCTTCTCTATTGACTGATGGCCTTACTTGGCTGCGAGGACGTTGATAAGAACCTTGTGTGTATGCACATGAAACTTCCCACTGTGTGTGCGTGTGTGTGCGCGTGTTCTCGGCCCCAGGAGAGACAGATGTTCTTCTGCTGACCGCCTTACTGTCTGTGCGGCCATTGTGGCGGACGGCCGTCCAGCAGACGTGCGCGGCTCGGACAATCCAGTTGGCCCTGAGACAAAGCCTGAAGGATCCTTTTGTCAGGGGCCTGTCTAATTATGGAAATCTTATTAATCTATTCAGCAGCAGTCCACTGACAGCTTTTGTGTCAGCCTGGGATTTATTGAGGGACCTGTGTGAGCTGCATCCTATTGTAGGAGTGCGTGATGAAGACAGTGGCACAGCTCTCTTCAGCAGGAACCAGCTTCACTTTGAGGAGGCCCTAAAATTAAAATTAGACCACTTATGGCTCAGGGGGAGTGTGTTAGGTTCATTTGTGATTTCTGCCCTCGATTGTTCATATCTGCCACCTACAAAGTCACTGAATCTCATGTTGACTGTGTGGAACTGAAGCAGCTCTTGGCCTATAAAGACTGGCAGTACTCTAGTCTGTGTTGTGGTTTCCTATAAAAGAAGTATCAGTGGGTGAGGTGAAACGTTATCTTGGCAGGAAGCCTGGAGGTAGAGGGCTCCAGTACCGTTTCACAGCTCCCCTGAGGTTGCTTTCCCCTTCTCCCTTCCCGGCACTTTTGTTTTCCCTGCCTCAAGGAACAAAACGGACACGGATGCAACAACCCTTCTGGGACAGCATGCTATTAAACTGTGCCGATTGTGAAGAGGCCGCTTGTAAACAAGAGCGCCGTGGATCAATCCAATCACTGCTCTATTCAGGGATGAGTTCTACCCCCACCCACACACCAGAGAAAACTACCAACACCTCCACTCCATCGTGCACGTCCGCGCAGAGGCACGAATCAGGCAGAGCGAAGTGCACGTACATAGATCTATATATCCTGTCATACTCTGTTCCTAATGCCTTAAAAACATCAATAAAAAGAGCTGTCATGATGCTACATAAGAGCATTAGGAGACAGGCAAGGGGTGAAAAATGAGAGGGGGGGATATTTTTCTATTTTGCACTTCGAGAATAAAGTTGAACTTTCAGTATTAGTGTGAGACATAATAAAAAAAAATAAATCACAATAAATCAAGATAAATCAAAGTCAAAATGTTGAGAATAAAGTCAAAACGTCGAGTCAAATTGAAGTACCACTTCAACTTTATTCTTACTTTATTCTCGACATTCAGGCTTTATTCTCCATATTTTTACTTTATTTTCAACATTTAGACTTTATTCTCATCATTTCATCATTAATCTTGACACTCTGACTTTATTTTTGACATTTCTGCTTTATTCTAAATATTTCAGCTCAGGACTTTATTTTCAACATGTCAACTTTATTTTTGAAAAGCAAAATAAAACACATCTTCCTCCTCTCATTTCTTTTTCCTTATGCCTCAAACTAAGACTTTCTCCTATGTCACAGTCCTGCAAATGGCTTAGCTTAGCTGGTCAACTTCACAATTACAGTGCTACGCCAAGAAAAAAGTCATGAACTTACTGCAGAATTAAAAAGTTGCCCTGAAATTCATGAAATTTATACTTTCTGTGAAGAAATTGAGCAACAAAACTCCTCTTTCTGCCCCAAATGAAACTGCTGACCCTCACAGTAAAAGGGTCATTCTGTCTGTCCAACAAGGAGGTGAAACATGTTGAAAAAACTGTGGGGTGTGAATTAACTTGTTGCCAAAGACAAAATTCTTTCAATACCTCAAAACAAAAACGTTACACAGAGTGCAGTGTCAGACTGTGACGAGAATGCTGCTCCGGCTGTTGTGGCAGTTATGTCAGAGATTCAATTTAGACATCTCAGACACAGGAAAACTTGAAATGAATGCAATTAGAATAAAAGGCACACCGCTGCACTAAAGGGGAATGACAGGGAAAAAGTGGAGAGTAGGACAGGCAGACTGTGACAGACACCATATTTGTGCTGATAAATCACAAACTTGATGCTCTGATGACTGCATCACTTGTTATGTATTCAGCAAACGCGAGCTGATCAATGAGTTATTGGATGAAACTCCTGCTTGCTGGACATAAATATGTAGAAGAAATTATGTCGTTCTTCAGGAATCTTTAAACACTTCTGTGCTTTTTAGACAGACATATCTGATAAACTACTTTAAACAATCAAGGACTGTGTTTGTGGTGCAAAGGAGCTGTTATTTATCAGAGTTTGTTATCTTGATTTGTCGTTCACTCTTGAAGCCCCTTAAGTCCACTGTTCTCAAGTTCACTGTGATTTATGACACTAATATCAAGCAGGACATTCTCGCTCGGCTGCCGTCCTGCCGCTGCATACTACCTGCTCTGTCATAAAAACACCAATCTGAGAGGCCGGCCACATTTCACAGCGTGGCAGGTGGAGACAGAGAGATATTGTCTCTGGATATTCTCTCACTTTGGAATGAAATACACCTTTTATCAGCTCTTGCACAGTTTGTACCAACATAATGAAAAATTATGATGAATTTCTCACATATACGGTGGCTTATACGGTTGTATTGGTACTTTTTCAACACCAAATGTTAAAAGACAAGACAATAGTAACATCTGATTATATCGAAAGTACCAAAGCTATAAAAAAAAAGATCTAAGGCTGGGTTGCACCAACAACAATGAATTTTTAACCCAATTAAATCATGATTTAACTTTAAATTATGTTGCACTTTTAAACTAGCAGAAAGATTAAATATAAACTTCTCTTTAAACCTCAGTTTAGTTTTTACTCTAAACCTAGATTTATTTTTTCCTTACTGTGCTGTTGTCTGTTTTTAAATCTTCTGTAATTTAGCCAACTTTTTTTTTCTTGAGAACTTACAGCCTCTCTGTTAAGCCATCATGAGAAGGCTAACTAACTTTTTAGCTAACAAGAAAACTGAAATGGTTTGTACATACTTAAACTTAGCTAGCAAACAACGTAGGCTAATGTTTTTTTAGTGATATAGAACAGCCTTAAGTGAGCATCTTGAGCCTTTATTTACTACTTACAAGACTAACAGCACACAAATTTATCATTTATTTATTTATTTATTTATAATTAATTTATCTATTTATGTATTCAAATTGATTTGACTAAGCATCTTCATATTGATTAAACTCACATTGTGTAGATTGGACTTTGTTTTTGATGTGGTATTATTGTATCTAAGTTTTAAATTGTGGTATCATGACAATTAGAGCTGCAACAATTAGTCGATTAATTGATTAGTTGTCAACTATTAAATTAACCGGTAACTATAATACATTATAATACAGTCTAATATATTTGGGTTGTAGACAAAACAAGACATTTGAGGACGCTATCTTGGACTTTGGGAAACAGTGATCAACATTTTTCAGAATTTTCTGACCTTTTAAAGACCAAAAAACTAATCGATTAATTGAGAAAATGATCATGAAATCTGAAAAATGATTGTAGCCATTATGGATTATGCATGTTGTACTATACCACTATGCTGCATCAAGCTACCCCGAAAGGATGTTACCCCACAGATGCTGAATAGCCTCTGATATCGTGTGGGGTATTGTCAAAAAGCTGTTGAAGGAAGTGTGAGGTCAATCCTTGAGACCCTTTCCAAACTGCCTTAAGACGGAGATAATGCGCACACCAGACAACAGGGATCATAATTTATCAGACATGCATAATTGGGCATTGCTGAGGAAAATTATTATAAATCTATGCGTTAGTCACGGGGCTGCTATCAATCAAAAGAAACACAATCCCGCACTCCCACTCTGCCTCTCGCTCCCTCTGGCTCATCTGCTCCCTCTTTCACGGCCCTAAAAAGATGTAATAACAGAAGAGTGCGGGAGCCGTGGTGGGGAGTTTTCACACCTGCTGCCCAGAGCACGAGCAGACGCAGCTCTTTTCAAACACGCCTCACCAGTCCAGTCCCAGGAGGAAGGAGCCCATCTCCTGCAGTGGCATTGAGGGATGTCCTCTGTGTGTATCTCTTACTGTGGAGAGATCTTTCTCTACTCTATGTATCAGAGTGACAGTTTGACTTACACTATTTTTTGTTTCATCTCCCATTGGGGACGTTTCAGGCCAGCTGTCAGGATAGTTTTCGTCAGCGTGTGCAGCTAATGTGGTTTTATTAGAGGAGAAGGACAATATGACAGCACTCTATTTTGAATATATGCAGAAAACAGACTAATGAAATCAAACTGCCCTTGTGTGTAATAAAATATACTTAGGATAAATGACAATTATGACTCAAAACCATTCAATAAACAGCTTCTATGTGGTAAATCTCCAATTCATTAGCAGTGAGCGAATATTCAGAGAGTCATTAGAAGTTGTTGCTTTGCAGAGTGGATGGTGAAGGAGGCTGTAGCCAAACTCCTTGATGACATTTGTTAAACATTGATTAATTGACAAACGTGTTTAGAATTGCTAATGATAGTGCAGCAAAAAGCAAATGCTCATTTTACAGCCCCTTTCCTCAGCACTCTCCAAAACTAGAAAGCCTCCGGAATAATTGCTGGATGCGTCACTTCATGCTCGTAATTTTAGAAACAACTCCCCCCATCCCCCGTGCCTGCTAACGCACGTCCACAAATGGCAGAACCCCGTCCACCACCCCACCACCCCCCTCCCCTTCAAGAAAAACAGGGTCCCTATTTTCTGTGACTGCAGGCTGGCTTTAGGTCATTGTGTCCACTAATATATCAAAGAACAGCTGTCCTAAGGCTCTGTGATGACCAATCACCCCTTCCATCTGTCTCACCCGCCCAATCTCTGCTCTATCTCCCCCTCTTCAGCTCTATCTTTTCCTTGCAATCTCCTTCTTTTCCCTGTTTCTCTTGCTTCTCCACCTCCCTTATTCCCAGTGAGCATGTTGCATTCCCTCTTCTCTGTCCAAATCCCCTGGCCCCTCCGTGCTCCCAGCTTATACTCTCAGCACATGGACAGCTCTGGGATTTGTTTATCTGTTAGTACACACACAAATTAGAGGAAGCTCGATATATTCAACAGCCACATTCATAGTGCATTTTATGATCACTGCACTACAAACATCTAATGGCATAACGATTTAAGTATGTTATTTCTCAAGCGCAGTCATTTACTAATTAGCTGTGCTGGTGTGAAAGACATTGTGTCTCTGAATTCTGCTGCCTCAGGAATCTGGTGAAGTGTTGCCATCCAAATGAGCCTCACCACCTTGCTTCTTTCTTAATTGGGCCCTTAACGGGAGCGGGGGTCTCCTTAATGAGCTGATGAACCCTCCGAGAGACACAGCACAGGGCTGGTGGACTCACAGGGCCCTGGGTCCCTAACCTTCTTTTCTTGTGGACACAGACGAATGCAAACACACACACACACATACACAACCACACACACACTGGGGGCTAATTAGAGCCCATTCACACCCTACACTAATGATCTCGGCTCTTATTCACACACACTTTAGCAGACTGTGTGTTTACTAAAGGGCCTCACGGGCCCCTCTGCAGCACCACTCATACCACTCTGCCCACAATAGGGCTAGACGCCAGCGCGGCCCTCCAACCTGCTCCTTCAGGGGCCAGGATGAGATCTACTCCTTCTTTTTTCTATACAAACTACTCCATGACTTAGCCGAGTCATTCACAAAGACACTCGCACAAAACATAAAAACAGAGCCGCAGAGAGAAAGGAGAGGGAGAGGGGTCAGTCAGAGGAGAGCTATAAAAACTGCCAGATCTGGAGTCCTCTGCGTGTGTGTGTGTGTGTGCTGTTTTAAAAGAAAAGGTATCGCTACACCAGCGGGGGCCCCCAGCAACAAGAGTTAGGGCACTCCTGGGTTGGCGGCCTGGGACTGATTTAAGAGTGTGTTTGAAGTGCAGATTACAGATTCTTTGCACCAAATCCCTCCAGGAGTATCCATGGCCCCTGGAATCTCTCTCAGGTTTCTTCTCAGGTCCGGCCGTGGCTGCTCGCCCCAGCTTGAAGTCCTCCGGACTGGCCGGAGACAAGGACCAAGACCGGACACACCGGGGCAGAATGAGACATGCTGGCTGAATGCAGGATCAAAATCATTGACACTGGATATGTAAAAGCAGTCCCGATTAACAAAGACTTTAAGTGTGTTGGTAGGTCTACCTGTCCTATCCCTGTGTGCATGTACGTCATCCTTTATAACTGCATCTGTTCAACCAACAAATTTATCTGTCTCTGTGTTACGATAGAAGACCAGAAGTGGGTATGGTTTATACCAGAAATCATGCAAAATCAGACAAGTGTGTCATTTTCTAACCTAATATTCATTAGCAATGCAGTTGTGCCCACGAAGGAACAAAGATCAAAATCATGAAATATATTTCCACATACTCATATGGTACTTTCAACTCTCCTTTTTGCTCATTTTATTTCTGACTAAACTAAAGTTTTATGAACTGTCTGAACCTCACTAATCTTGGTGCATTACAACAGTGATTCATTAAGGTGGATGCAACCTTTTTCAGTAATCATGGATCAGACTTTTTACTAAAAATAATGAGCATACTTTCAATTCAGCAAAACTTAAACACTTACACTTAAATTAACAACCTGCACACAGTGTTGGTACAGAAAAAGTCACTGAACACTGCCTGATTTTGCTGCAAGCCACATTTCATGCAGGACAATTAAGACTGAACTAAACTGAGCTTTGGTATTTTCAATATTATCAAATGTTAGTAATGTATTGTTTTTACACATATAGTATTGAAAAATTATTTGAGCATTAATACTTTTGACAACCTTAAGTAGAAGAAATTTGTGTTCACTTCTCATTATTTGTGCTTTCCTGAGTGACATACTTAAATATGGGTGCATCCCTAGCACGTACACACTGGGACCCATCCATGTGCGGGGGCAAAAATGCCTACAGCAGAAGTCAGAAGTAGCGTTGGGAAGCGGGAATGCTCCACATTCCCACAAAGGGGATTCCAGCATGCAGGTGAGAGTCTTCGCATATCCTGCACATATGCAAAGTTCTGCTCAGCAGAGTCATGACTACAGTCTTTAACTAAAAGACAGTGAGTTGCAGTGTCACCAGCAAGCACAGGGGTGTGTTTGTGTGTCACCAGTCTGAGAGTAAACAACGCGACTACCTAACACTGCTGTGTGCGCTCATACGATCCTTCTGTCTACATACACACACACTAGCAGGCTGTTCTCAAATGATCTTGACGCTGTAGAAGCTCTGCAGAACAGAGAAACTCTGTGCATGAAAAAAACATTGAGCTACTGGGCAGGGTGGATGAAAACCAGCATTGTGGATCCTGATCATAAAAGAAAATCACACACAAAAGCTAGCACATAGTGTACTGGAAGATTCCCATGAAGGAGCAGCAGTGTGCCAGCTCTCTGAAGGCATGCTAACTATTCCACCAGCAGTTTGTGACATTCTTGGACGTGGTGTCCACTTTAGGTTCTCAGTCAGAGTCAGTGTGGACTAACAGGGTGCAGGGGGCTGATGGAAAGACTACTTAAAACTACTACAAGGAATCTTACCTGGTTATGAAAGCACTTCACTTTAATACAGATGCCTCTGTATGACCTACATAAGCAAACTAGACCATGTGCAAGTCAACTGGCTATTTCTGTAGTTATTCTTACTGACTGTCACTGAGTGGAATTCTTTTTGAAATCAAATTATATGAACCTGTGTTTACTTTTTCACAGGCAAAGTTACAATGAGTAAAACAGGTAAAAAGAAGCAAAAAGAGATTTTTGCCTAGATTATTATATTTTTGGCATTAAATTTTGTGGTTTTGGTGGTTGAAACACTGCCACTTTTGTCCACTGAAGCCTCCAAAATCAACATAATATGAGAGTTCCTTGTAGCAGCTTTTAACAGGCCTTGATGGGAAACAGAACAAGCATGTATGCATGCTCTGACAAACTAATGGTCTTTGTTATTTGAGCAACTCAGCCTAATTGAATTTATTGCTATAAACATCTTTTAATGGGAAAAAACAAAACATGTTCTGGGAGAACTGGCATTAAATCAACCAAGAGCCTCTTGTGAGGACGTTTCATAACAACAACACATAAGGTCAACTACTTATTCGGCTGGCAACAATTCTGAATTCCATTCATCTGATGAGTCGTCAAATAAAAACATTGGCTATTTCAAGGGTGAAATTTACAGAAAGCAAACAAAGTGTCATGGTTACTTTCAAACATCCGCTCATGATGCTTTAATCAGACTGTTTTATCCAAAATTCTCACACCCACACACTTGATTTACACAATCTGCAATCCATTTTTGGACACTAACAAAACAAATCCACACTTTTTTACCATCCATTATGAAGTAATACTTTTTAAATTAACCATTCTGTTTGATTTCTCCCTCTTTTCTTGTAACTGTCATGCCGATAATGCTCCTTTGAGGCGAGTTAAAGAGCTGGGAAAAAGGGGCTCTTGAGGCCGAGGCCACGGAGGCAGCCCCATGCTGGCCGGCAAACAATGCTGTTTTGGAGAGCTGGAGCACTGGACTCAAATGAAACCTGGTGGGAGGGTGCGAGGAGGGGGGTAGGCCAAAACTGGACACGTCAGTTATTAGGTCAGCATTGAGGGGAGAAAAAACAGAGGAGGGGGAGAAAAAGGAGGGAGAGCAGGAGGCAGCATGTGTGGTGGAAAGTCCTCCTGAGCTGTATTGGTAAAATGACACTGGCAGAACCAAAGGGATTTCTGCTGCTTAAACCATCAGCGCTCAAACCTCCCTCTGTCCCTCTTCCTTCCCCCAACTGTGTCTTCCGCCCGGTGATGAAACATTCACACAGGGCCAGTGCCCAGGGTTTAGCATTTCCACAGTGCACGTCAAGGAAAAAGTCAGGTTTCTGCAACAAGGCTTACACATTTTCACAGCTACCTGTGCATTTTTCAACATAAACAATGGTCTTATGGTCTCTGGCCATAAAAAGTTACTCTTACATACATAGGTGCCCCACTGTGGCCACCAAGTTTAATCCCACAACTGTGAGCCTTTGCCAACACAACATTACAGTTCCACAAACATCCTGATTCCTTCAAGCTTTTTAGTTCAACATTCTAAAACAGCCAACAGTACTCCTCACTGGCTGGCTACCGATATGCATGGGTCAACAACAAGGATTGCCCACTTGCCCGGGGCAAGTAAAATACCATGATGGGGTAGGTAATCTGGCAGCTCACTAACCCAACTGGGAAAGAGGTGAAAAAAAAAAAAAAGAACTTAACTATGAAACTATTTCAATAATCGATTCATTACTAGAGCAATTTTTCATGCAAAAATGGCTTTGGATTTTAGACTGTTTAAATGAGACATTTAAAGACATCACCCTGGATTTGGAAAAACTGGGATAACTATTTTCCCCTATTTTCTGAAATTTTATAGACGCTGCAGCCCCAGATTAAACATGACTATTAACTTTAGTGCTTGTTGTCATTTCGTAAGTGCTAATAAATAAAACAATTTGTACAGAGGCAAGTAAAAATTGACTTAGGGTAAGCAGATTTCGAGAAAACCCCCCCCTGATATGTTACATATCCGTTGCTATGTCACAAGTAATGTACTGTGGTGCGTGCCACCCGTTTCCTCAACTAGTTCAGGAGCTTGTTTTTCAATGGAAACAATGGTTTCAGGAAACACAACTTAACAATTCATGGTAAAAGTGGACAACACAAGTGTCACAGTTAAAGCTCCTACAAGAAACTTTAACAATTTGTTGATTTTGGTGGCCCCTGTGGACAAATGCAGTAGTGTTTCCACAGTAAAAAACACAAAGTATGAGTAAAAAATTTAATTATCTAAATAAAAATACTAAAAATCCTGCTTTCTTTTTAAACTGGCTATGGTACTACTCACTGTAACTTTGCCTGGGCAAAAAAAAGAATTCAAGCAGAATCTGACCAGGTGGCAGACATTACGAACAACTATATAGAAACATCTGATCTTCTTGTGGATGGTCTCCTTAAGTAAAGTAGGTCATATAGAGGCATTAATAACAAATTGAAACTGTTTCATAACCAGTTAAAGACTCCTTGTAGTAGCTTTAAGAAATGAAGTGTTAAGTTGCATTACATTGCCTTTTCTTTGTTGTTTATACATAAGTTAACATTTGGATCACCAAAAATTTATTCTGGCCACCAAATTTAGGGGCTTGGTGGCTAAAATACCAGAGATTTAGTAGTGTCCAGCCTTGCTTCTGTTTGCAAACTACAGAACACAGTGTCCACTGCTGCTTATTTTTGAAGTGAAGGCTCATTGATTCAGGCAAAGTCCAACTGAGTCAAGTGAGGCTGCTCAGTGTGACATGCAGAAGAGTAAAGAGAAAGACGTGTGCAGTATTGTACTCACTATAGGGGACAATAGGACTCAGCATTCTGTGGAGCTGGTCTCAGTAAGGAGGAATGCTGTTTTGTGAATGCCAGCTAAGGTTAGCGTCCGTCCGGCTGTAGTCCATCACTAGCATGAGCTCGCACTGACAACAGAACAGCCCTGAGAGAGAGACAGAGAGACAGGGAGAGAGGTGAGGCAGTTACAGGCTGCTGCACAATGTCTGGACAAACACTCACATGTCAACCAAGCCTTTCACACAGGCTCACACAGCACAACACACACAAACACACACACACAGAGCAGAATTCACCCTCAGTATGATAGAATTACTGACCAACCTGAGAACCCTATCAGTGTAACAAAAACAGTTCACACACACATGCACACATGCACACATACACACACACGCAGTCTGCCAAATTGACGCACACAAGGGTATTCATTATAGGCCAGCATTAAGCTGATTGTGAAGCAGCGTTCAGCCTCTAAAGAGGGCTTTCTAAATCTGCCTCACAAAAAGACTCATGCATACCATTGCTCCGTGCACTGGGGCAATAAAGACCGCATTCTTAGGACACCAAACACTTTTGGAGCTGCATAAGCAAAATGCAGGAGGAAAATATGTGTGCCGTAATGACAAAGTTTCACTTTTAAGTTATCTAAATTAATACTTTGAAAACTGAAATCACACTTTTCAAAATACTAATTTATTCAGCTGACTATGACTGTGTCTATTTTAAAATGGAAAGGGAAAATGAAATGTAGTCTGTCTCTGTCCTGGTTTAGGTTGTAAATGTCATCATGCACAGATTAAAGACAGTTTAATCCTCCTGTTTCTGTTGTTCTGGTTAGTCTGATATGAGGCACCTCTCTGAACAAACCCATGAGATTAAAACAACTGACTCAAATTTTTTTTTTTTTTTTCATAACCACAGACATGGGTTATTTCTCAATTCTGTAGTCTCTAAAGCTCAATTCTTATCTGCACTGAGGCTGTCAAAATAATCAATACTTTTTCAACACCACGTTGTTTAGAACAATAGTAACATTTGACGTATCGAAAGTACTGAAGTTATAAAAAAGAGATCTAAGCTCGTTTAAGACCTCAGTTCAGGTTTCCTGGCTGAAATTTGGCTTGCAGCAAAGCAAAACTAGATAGTGTTCAGTGACTTTTTCTGTACCACCACTGTGTGCGGGTTGTTAATTTAACTTTTTCTCTTTTTGTTGTAATATTGAAAGAGGTATAGAGTATATTTCTTTACAGTTGTACAGTATCAAAGATGACATTTTCTGGTATTGTGACAGTCCTCACTGATGTTAAGCTGCTTCAGAAAACAGATAACTTGTCGTCCAGTTTTAGCCACACAAAAATGTTTATGTAAATATGCAGTCATTTATAAGAAAATGTGAAGCTACTGTATCTACTGAAAAACAAAAATTACAAGCTAAATAAAAAAATTAAAACAAATAAAACAACTTAACAGCAGTATTGAAATATTATGACATTTACTGCTTGTGCACATTATTACAGTTGTCACTCTACCTCTCTTAGCATGCATAACAACAAACAACAAGACAGTAACCAATTCCCATTCACTCATATGCCATTCATATAGATGAAGAATTACGCAATGACCACACGGCTCTGTCTCTGGACACCAACAGGCTTCACACAGCCTCAGACTACGACCCCCTCTGCTCAAACTGACAGTCAACTTTGAACACTCAGCCCAGAATAACTAACTAACCACAGCTTCCCCTTCAAACAAACACAGCTCTGTCCCTGCACAGTTCAGAGAGGGACTGAGAGGAGAAGCCAGGAGTTAGGAGGCATGATTGGTTTACTCAGAGAAATGTCTCATGGTCAGTGGCCAGAGAGGAGAGCAGATCCAACACGCTCAGCTCCAACTTCAGCCAACAGAGCCAAGTCAAACAACAGCGTGGAGAGCAGCGGTCTCTGACAGCAGATCAACACAGAGATGCAGAGAAGACAAGGCAGCCTTACCTATTCATGCCTGCATGTCCTCCATCAGATCAGAAAGCGCTACGATAATCCCTGGAGCAGACCAGACTCGTGTGTGCACTGCTATGCTTTTTTTCCACATATGGGACACAACTTCACTCCCTCCCTCCTTCCCTCTCTCTCTCTCTCTCTCTCTCTCTCTCTCTCTCGCTCGCTCTCTCTCTCTGGCCAGTGACAACAGAGTGAGCACTCAGCTCCCCTCCCCCATGAATCTCCCATCCCCCTCTCCCTCCCCTCCTTCTCTCTCTTTATGCTAAAAGTATTTAAGTAGGGAGAGAGGGAGAGAGAATGAGGGGAGGGCAGCAGAGAGGGGGGGGCGCTGACCAATCATGCTCTGAAGGAGAGACAGGGCAATCATACTGAAGCCTGGACACAGAGGACAGTGGACAGAGACAGAGAGGGAGATTTTGGTTGGAGGGAAATGACCGGGGTAAGTTTGGTTTGGCCTGAGAGGATTAAGAAAGAGCCGAAGGAATAGTGGTCAGATTGTGATGAAAACACACTGAGAAACAACCTCTTATTTCTTCTCCGACTGACTAAAACCGAATTGCTTTATCATTCACTCATTACACGAAGGTCCAATGTGTAAGATTTACAGGGATTTATTGGTAGAATTTTTGAATATGATATTCATAAGTATGTTTTCATTAATGTAAAATAACTTGAAAATGAGAATTGTTATGTGGTGTTACTTTAGAATGAGCCGTTCATATCTATAGAGGGCGTGGGTCCTCTTCCACAGAGCCCACCACGTTGCACCATCATCATTTATACAGTAGCCCAGAGCGGACAAACCAAACACTGGCTCTATACAAACAACTTGCCTCTTTTGCATTGCATTTTGCGTTAGTTTCGCAGTAACTTAAAGTTCTCCTACACTCTTGGAAAGTGGAATGTTCTTAAATTAGGGACCAGTCTTACTTAGCATTATTTAACTAATTACTTAATGGCAGAAAAATATGTTACATTACTTGTTACATACCATTTTCATTAAGCTGGTATTATTCTTTCTACTGGGGTCCATGTGACATAAATTCCGTCATCAGAAAGTGTAAGCAAAGGCTCTGTGCAGACATCCGTGTACCCCCCATTTATTGTGGCAGGACAGACTCCATGCCTTTCCCTGTGACAACTACAGATGCCAATCTACTGCGCATGTGTGGAACCAGTCCTACAAATGGACTCCAAAAACTAGCATAAACAGAACTAATCGGTGCCTGTAGGGTCAGCAGTTTCCATGTGTGTGTCTGTTTGGGAATATAATAGTCAACTCAGATTCCTCAAAGATACCACACCAACACATTACATCTTAGTTATGCAACACATTTAAGAAATAAGACAGTGGCCCTGTGTACACCTGGCATTAACATGCATCCTGGGTGATCCGATCACAAGTGGACAGCTCTAAGCACAGATGTGAATGCACAGTTACATTGAGGACACCTTGAGATCTGATCGCTTAGACCACATTCAGAGGTGTCTAGGTGGACTATGGCCACATTCTTGTAACAGTGTATATACAAATGCATCCTGGTGCACACCGAAAGACCGACTACACAACTGATATCCTCTGTGTAAGCAGAAGTACATACTCGTGTATTTGTGCGAAACAAGAAGAAGAAGCCACAACAAAAGACAAACTGCATTCTCATGGATGGAGTACACACAAAATACGCTGTCTGATGTCCTCCAGCTGCTCTCTGTGATTTACAGTTTCCTGATGGACAGATAGCTTTATTTGTACTAACATAACTGCTAACTGTAGCTGCCATTAGCCAGTTAGTTCAGTTAGCTGTGCAGTGGGGGGCATGTCCATTCCCCACCAGCCCTATCTGTCCATTGAACACACATTGATGAAACTGATCAACCTTCCACCAAACTCCGGGTACGACAGCAAACAAGCCGAATCCCCAAAGGTGTTTAAGTAATGGAGCATTACAAGGATTAGCAACTGTAATTAATTTCGCATTGTAATCCCCTACAAATCTTATTACTAAAAAAAAAACATTTTTGTAAGAAAGGTATGATTCTAGCCATCATATAACACACTTTTTCTTTTTAGGTGATGAGGGTTCTGGCATTCACAATGAAACTTATCAAAGAAAACAAAATCCAAAACTTAAAAAGCCACAGTTCTAGAAAACAGTATAATAAACATGTTAAATATATTAAACGTGTTTATGATCCAATATTCATGAGCCTCAGAAATGTTTCAGAGCTCCATCTCTCCCATGGTCAGGTGCTGTTCCAGTCTCATTTACTCGCTCTTCACACACAGCTGTCAGGCTGTTTTTAGCGCCACACTGAGGTCCCAGTCATCTCCTCCTGTTACACGGAGCCGCTACTCCAGTCAAGCTTCCCTGTTGCACTGCCGCACAAGCTACAAGATGACACACACACACACACACAGTCCACCACAAATACTCATATTGAAGTGAGCACATAGAGTGAACGGACCAGCTGAAAATAGAGAGGGACATTGTGATCATATGTTTGGAGTCCAGAGCATCCCATGCACTTCAACATGTGACAGTATTACAGGAAGTGTTTGCGTTCAGAGCAGCCTGGAGGCCCGCTGATATGAAATGAATCATCCTGTACTGCAGCCATGTTAGTTCAGGACGTTGTCTGGTGATACAACTTTGCCACATTTAACTTTAAGGTTTCAGAGCTGCAACTAACTACTATTTTCATTGTCCATTAAGCTGGCATTTATTCTCTTGATTAATTAGTTGTTAGGCACATAAAATGTCAGAAAGTTGTGAAAATATAATGATCAGTGTTTCCCAAAGGCCAAGGTGACATCCTCAAATGTCTTGTTTTGTCCACAACCCAAAGATTTTCAGTTTGCTGTCATAGAGGAGTCAAGAAATGAGAAAATATTCACATGAGAAGCTGAATTGAGAGAACCTGGACATTTTTTCTTGGTAAAAAATTGTCTCAAAACAATAATCAATTTAACAAAATATTTGTTCAGTTTAATGCTGATGCCTCCATATTACCCACATAAGCAAATGAGACCATCAGTGAGAAGACTGTATGTTCCTATATAGTTATTCTTAATGACTCACACCAGGTCAGATTCTCCTTGAACGCAGATTAATCAACCCCGTGTTCACATTTTCCCACGGTGAGTAGTACGTCAACCAATTTAAATTAAGCAGGAGGAGAATTTTCCCTTGATTATTTTATGTCTTTAAGTTATATTTTGTGGTTATGGCGGTGGAAACACTACTGATTTGTCATTAGTAACATTAACATTCTGCATTATTCCACTTTAAGTTAATTTGATAAGATCAAAGAATATAGTGCCATTTCTAAAATAAGACAGTTGGGGCAAGATCTGACCCGTTTTAAATAAACCTTCACGTTAGTCAAACTTATATGGAAGTAAACTGCGAAATTATTACCCAAAGTGTCCAGCATAAACATTATTTCTTCAGTTTACCGACCAACTTCCTGGTTTTACTTTGATCTACCTTGATGTGCAGTTTCCTGTACAATGTTGGCTTGTTTTCAATGTATCTGATCACCCGACCGCTCGTGTTTCTCACCCTGTCAGGTTTTCTTGTATCAGTGTCAGTGAGTCATAGTGTTCCTGAGTCCCAGCAATTACTTTAGTGAATACAATGTTATAACAGCTATAACTGATGATCCAAACCCCCAAAATAAAATCCAAGTTAAGTTATTACAGACTGTAATTATTCTTTAAACACATGGCCTTTGGAAATTCTCTTGTTAGACATGTGGGTTGAGCTATTTTAGGAGATGCCCTTGTGGTCAGTGACATGGCTCAAATTGGAATGTAGGGCAATAAACCCATTGGAGGAACCGCTGCAACTCATTAGAGTGGTTACAAAACTTAACACACCCAGTGAGTCCCAGTTCAGAACCACAATTAGACTCCTTAATGTTTTCCCTAATATGGGATCCTCAATAGATTTGCTAATGGTGTCTCTGTGGGGGGTTAGGTGAGGATATGGTTGAGTAGGGATGTTGAAAGCAGACAACTCTGGCGCTCTCTCTATCACTCTATTGCCTTATTAGTGCTGAGGCAGCAGTGTGTGGACACAGGCAGCCTGCTGAGCCCAGCACTACTGAAGCACAAAGACTTCAGGGCCCCAGGACATGAGACGAGCCAAAAACTGAGAAAAATAAGACTGAAAAAGAGTTTGAATGAGTCAGAGCAGGTAGGCCTGCACAGACTAGTTCCCCTGCCACATGAGTGATTCTGACAGGTGTCAAAAAAGATCCCGCCCCCTCCTCTGACATGCATTAAGATATTTCTGCAGACTTGTGACAGCTCAAGCTCCCAAAACGTTCAGTCCTGTGGACACCGGGGAACATGGGTTACTGTCAGGGCTGGGAGGTGCCTGCTGGTTGGAGGTTAATGGAGAGATATGAGAGGGAGACAAAACAGCCATAGCAGGCTGAAAATGACTCCTGAATGGACATAGGGTGCAGGTCAACACACTAATGTTTGACCTCATACTCCGGGGCATGTCAACTCAACACCTCCGTTCAGCAGGTTGTTCGCCCAACGATGAACTGTGTTAGCGGGTCAGCTGGTTTCATCGAGCCAAACTGATGAATCAGGCTTATATTTAATTAGGTTAAATGAAAATCTGCATGCAGCACAGCCCCACAGGGTGATTAGCTAAGCAAAATATAATGCTTAATGGCTGTATGGACATAGTTTCTCATCTGAGAGGGAGTCTACAACTTTGACTCCCTCTCTACTATGAAAGTACAGCCGAGCAGAAACTCCTTCACACCTGACATCATAAAACTGTCTTGAGCAAAGTTACTTTTAACTGCAAAGTCGTGATGGCTAGTGCAAAGTGCTCTGCCATGTACCATCAACTTGTGTCAAAAAGGTCTTAATCTGACTGTGTACATTTGTTGTCGCAGTTAGGTTGGACAAAGTGGGTGTGATGACCAATATATTTTCAGCTAATCACATTGTGTCTCATATTACTCAAAAAACAGGAAATACATGACCCAAAGAATTTATGAAATAATGTAACCATTGACACTATTTGCATTCATAGCATATAACATTAAAAATATCTCTTTATCTTAAAGCAACCACAAGAAATGTTCATTTTGTGTTGATATTGGCGTCCCCTGCGAACAAAAGCAATA
The DNA here is from genome assembly GCA_027495735.1 of Lutjanus campechanus. Classification (NCBI taxonomy): domain Eukaryota; kingdom Metazoa; phylum Chordata; class Actinopteri; order Lutjaniformes; family Lutjanidae; genus Lutjanus; species Lutjanus campechanus. Next base: position 30,666 of record JAJHUR010098779.1, on the reverse strand, counting down.
GTGTTTCCCAGAATGAAAACTTCATTTCCCATGGGCACCATCAACTTGTGTCAAAAAGGTCTTAATCTGACTGTGTACATTTGTTGTCGAAGCCAGAAAATGAAAAACAACTTATTTTTAATGCTATTCCTCTTTTTTAAACACAGCTGTTTGCAGGATGAATAGTGATGAGGAAATGACCATCTAAGATAAATTACTGTAATATGACAATCGTGAAACATGTAAGCCTACAACTAACAGATCTGGTTGCTTGATAATAGGAACTTTGCTGGGAAAGCTAAAGTTATCAACATTCCCTAGTAATCTTAGACTATGTCTTCATAATAATAAGTTAATGGCAAGATATAGTTCAGTGGCAAGGCCAACATAAAACATTACTTTAAAGTCTAGTTTTATTACAGTAATGTTCACTGTAACCTATACCTCCATGGACTGTAGCTTACACAGCCATGCAAGTATCACAATGCATTTCATATTTAAAACATATCTGTCCAGTACAGCTTCATCTGATTTTGTGGGGAATCGGACCTGGGGACAGGCATTAAGAATAACCAATCTTCTCAGTGATGGTCTTGTTTGCTTATGTTGGTCATATAGAGGCATCAGTATTAAATTGACACTGTGTTATAAACTGTACACTCCTTGTAGCTGCTTTAAAAAAAAAGAAGATCAAACAGCTTAACTAGTATACAGAACTCACAGCCAGTATCACAGATCAGGCACTGAACGATCGCAGAGAACATCTCAGGTAGAAACACCAACAGAAACAACCACACACTGATTTGAATTACTTTTGCTCAACAGTTGAGCTAACCTGAGGAAACCACGTGTTAAACGCATTGTTCACTTTTAATAAATCACAGTAACTCAGTTCAGTGTGCGGTGGTTTCTGATAATGTTTCTAGCTTAACTTAAATATTTTTTATATTAGAACAAGTTGTTGGGACCAATAAAAGTTGTAACCTGTTAAAAGTTTAAAAACATAACACTTAGCTGAAGTGAAGTATTAATCTCATGGTCAGACTTTCTACATAAAGTCTGATTAAGCTATTTTAATTGAAAACCAAAATGATTGCCTAAATAGTATTGTTAGTGTGACATATTTGCAAAAAATCATTAGAATTTTAGCAGACTTCCAGATAGAACAAGAATATCAATGGATTATAGAATGGCAATTATTTGCCCAATGAATGTGTGTTAAAACCACTGCACCTATGTTATTTGAAAGTTCAGAGACAATTTAACAGAAATTGTAGATACACAGTGAGGCTTCAGGTTTGGGAACCTGGAGGTTGTGAACAGCTCTATGAACTGAGTGGACCTCAAGGTCGGGTCTGACCTCAGGACACTAATTGTTTCCAGGACTGTGTGGACTGGCCAGACCAAAGCACTACTTAAGGTAAACTAAACATCCAAATTCAAACATGTAGGCCTGCAAGCAGAAAAAGATGCCATACAAATTTTGTACATTTTGTTTTTCAAAACACACATTACATGTCATTTCCTGTATTCCCCATCCTGTGACAGCATCTCAAAGCTCAGTGTAGCACACTTTAACTTTGTTCTGCCTATGTGCTTTTATGTATCCGCAAACAATCCACAACTGCGTGCGTGTGTGGGTTGGTAGTGATAATCAATTCCAGGCTCCCAAGGTTGGCCGATATCATTTCATTAGAGCAGAGGAGCGAGTGCTGGGGCTTTGGCCGAGATTAGGGCAGAGTAAGAAACTCTATCCCAGCTCCAGTTGCCCTGAAGAGGGCTGGCTGAGCAGTGGAGGAAGGGACAAAGTGTGTATGCGTGTGTAAGAAAGAGACGGACTGGGGGGGGGGGGTCAGCAGGATTATTAGTGGGAGGTTCAGCTGTTTATTATTCCAATTCTATCTCTAACAGCTGAAAATTGGAGAATTAGGCGGCAGCCCTGAGCAACCTGGGGATCAATGCAGAGGGGTTAAACCCTGTGGCATGGCTCCACACACTGACAGCGCTCACAGATACTGACGCAGCACATACACACACACCACAGAGGTCATTCACAAAACTTAACAGACACATCAGATTTACCGCTCTGAAGTGATAAGACACTCTCGGACTTCACAGGTCGATAGCTAGCTTCACACTTCAGACGTGGGCGAGCGTTTGAAAAACATAAGGCTGTGTTAGCTGGCTGCTAAAAGCTTGAGGTTTTGTCGAAATTCTATTGAATTTCTACTTTCAAGCTAGAGAAATGTTTCTGCAAAGCCTCAAACACAAACTAAAGTCTCCTGATTCTGTAGCATTCACAGAGCAACTCTTTTCATGTTGCCTTTATGCTGCTGATCATGACCTGAGGAACTACGGAGAGAAAGACAGCCGAACGATCTCTTTAAACTTGTTGGATCCATCCAGCTATCCGCCTCTCAATACATCCTTTGCACACATGGACTCTTTCTGTTACATACACTGCTGGCATGTGCCTGTAGTGTCGTAGGGTCTCTTGTCACGTCCATGCATGTTGCTAATCTGGAGAGGGACATGTGACACTGGGAAGTGGGAAACCTGAACTTTCCACGCCATGCAGGCATGCAGTCTGAGGGTATGGAAACAGGTCTTTGGACATATGGAGGTCAAGGAGTCGAATTTAGATTTTAAATGGACTTCTAGCCGTTTCAAATTACAATCTGTGTAGGAATTTTGTGTTGTTTTAGTGTCTTAGGTTTGTTTTCTGTGCTGAGGAAGAATGTAGGCTATAGGGCTGGGTATCGCTAATCAATACCTTTAAGGTATGAACTGATATAACCCAGTACCAAGTCATATGGAAACTTCTGTAGTTAAACAATACCTGCATTTGATCCTTTCTGCAACCAGACTATTTGTATGGCTTTGCTAGCAGCCAATGACCCCCAATCACAAGCGTTCTTGGATTTAATGCAATGTGTAAAAGCAGTTACAACCTATAGTCTTTGGTGTGGTTAAGCCAAAGGTTGTTTATTTGACTGAGCTGGCAGAGCTGAAATGCCATCAAAACAATTGAAAATATGGCTATACTGCACACCTTTGGCATCTGATCAAAAAAAAAAAATGCATAAAATCCTGAGGATTATTTCAGAAATCTTTATTGGCATTATCAGTACTGGTATTATATTCCTTTTAATGATAGCCGGCTCTAGCATACTTTAACTCCAGACATGGAGATCTTCACATCAGCTATCTTAATGCCTCTTGTGTTGATTTACATTGAAAAGAACTAAAAATACTGGGAAAGAAAAGCAATCATGGAGTGTAGACAGTGAGTGCTACTCATGGGATTATTCCTTGATGTTAACAGTAGATAAAGACCTATTAAAAGTGTGTGTGTTGTGTGTGTGCATCCTTTCAGCCTGCCAACTTCAAGCTGTAATTAAAGACAGTGAGCTAATCCACTAGCTGCAGGACCTAACACTAGTTACTGTCAATAAGACACTAAAAGTGATTTAATCTAAGTTCCCTCTATTGAGTTCCAACCAACGAACACCCTTGTGTAATGCATAATTGCCGTTTTCCCCTTGAAACTACAGAGACATGATTTTAATCAAATAAAAAGATCATTGATGCATCTAATGACATCTACTACTGCAGAGACACACTTGTCTTCATGTCCTACAAATAAGGGCAGGTTGATCAAAAATGATAACTGATGCAAAACAGATCCTTGCTTACTGAGGCAAGTTGTAACTTGACGCTACAAGTCACTGACATTAATTTGCAAAAATGCTTACTTAATGAAGATGATTTCCTTAAATAATGGCATGCATTTATTCACAGTGAATAGGTCAGCTGCAAATTGCATGAATGTATTCATTATTTCAAAATTCTTCCAATGGATTCCTTCATTTGGCTGAACAATGACTCACAGATCATACTGTCCACTTTCAGCCTGTTCAGCTGGTTGAAAGAAACTTTATCCTTGAAGTTTATATACAGTCACATAAGTGTTGCAAAAAACAGCTGTATAATAGCAAGCTGATACAGAAAACTGACAATGCAAGCAGACCAGCTTTAAAGCTTTAATATGCAACATTTCTGAATTAAAATGTTTAAAAATGCTAGATCTGTTTTGTTGAGTTGTATACAAACATGATCTCAAATGTTTCCAACAATGATCAAACCCAGAAAAATATGTAATTTATTCAAGGTAAAGGTGTGTTTCCCACTAGCCACTAGTGGGTATAACTTCGAGGAAATGATATGTTGGATACATCAGAGAGTGAGGAGGGATGTTGGCAAATGTGACTAAACATAATGTGAATGAAACTTTGATACATTACCTTGCTGGTAAATATGTTTTCTGTCTAAGCCATGTCAGACAGATTTTCATCTGAAATGGTGGCTGTTTAAAAATGAAGAAATTACATTTTGTATGTTCAATGACAAGAGCCTAGCTGCAAAAATTGCCAATTTTGTCACATTGCCTATAAATGTTATCCTAGTTTGGTGTAATTATTTGTCAATAATCACAAGTAAAAATATCTCACTGCTAAATGAGATAAACCTCTAGCTTGTTTTCTCTAAAATTATTTATAGAATATTGATCAAATTACCACTATCTGGCCACTAGAGTGGTGCAGGTATGTGTGAGTAAAATCTCACTTAATTATGGCTCAATCACCATCCTCTCAAAACAGCAGCTATCGATGGACATGTTTGTGGCAGAGAAGACTTCGAGCAAATTGATTGAAAATTGATTTAATTTTGAAAAGACAATTCATATATGCAGGGCAGGCATGAGGGAAATCAATGTTTGCCATCTACATGCAAAATAGAAGATTGTGAACGAGAGCATCCAGTAACGCCATGACTTTACTGGGAGGAAATACAGGAAATATGAGTTTTATATGTAAGACAGTGGTTATTTGTGTGTGGATGCACATGCCACATTTGTATGCATGTTTGAGTATAATAAAGAACGGTAATAAAGAGAGGAGAAGGGCTCAACCCAGACTACACAGAGCCTGGCAGAGATATTAGCCAATACCAAGAAGCTCAAATACACATACACTCTAGATAAGTGAGGAACTGTGTTGAATTAGGCCTAATCCACACATACATACATCCATACCAACGTGCCAAAAAATGCATATCACCTGACCATTCACCTACACTGGTTATATATGTGCTGCTGTAAACAAGAAGTAGATTGTGATGATGAGGCAGGGAAACATGACTCTCTTCACAGTAAACTCCCAGACAATGCTTTTTGTTGTTGTTGAAAAAACATTTTCAACAGCACTGTGTTTTTGTTTTTCTTGTCTATCATTGTACTTTCAATGTACTTTTGTGTCTTTCTAAATATAGACAACATCCATTCCGTCACTGCACAAACTAAATACTCTACATCACACATACTCAGAGTTCACGTTGTAAATGATGCCACACACACACGGGCCCTTTTAGTCGGTCTATTCTTTAAACTGCATTTGAACTGTACTTGTCTTTAATGTTTATTACTGTACCAATTTACAATACCTTTGTATCTAGCTGCACCGCTGAACACTAACAGAAAGACAGTAATTTAGCCAGTGCAGGTAATGCATCTACAGGCACCCTCATTTTTGTCGTTGCACCTTCCACATGCAGACAAACTCTTTTCTCCGAGGTTAATGAGGCCAGTCTGCACATTCAAAAGTTTTCTCACCATTCTTCCATGGCACAAAATAGCCCCTTGTGTAAACAAACGAGATATAACAGCATGTATTCTGACATCAAACAAAGGAGGCAACAGTGCACACTGATGTTACAAGCCAAAAACTCAGTTTTCACTATTGTAATGTGGTCAAGAAAGTTTTTAAATATCTTCACTGTGGCAGGAGTTTTCCAAAAGCTCCATTTTCAGTGACCTAAAACGCTGACTGTGTGTGGATGAAAGGCCATAGAAAAAGCTATGTTTTAATAAATACTCGTGTATGTGTGGACAAGGCCTTAGATGGAGTAAATCCTGAAATGTGTAACCACCAATTTTCTTTCAACTCTAGCTTCTTAAATTTTGTAATAAGCTCAGAATTGGTGGACCAGTAAGACTCAACCTCAGGAAAAAGAATTAGTTTCCCTTTACGTGATTGTCACAGACTCCAATAGCTCTTGTTGGTCTATTGGTCCCTCTATTTTCTCCTCCATCAACAGAGGTTGGTAGGGAGCTAATGGCTATTCTCCACTCCTTATTAAACCTTTTCTCCAGGGTCTAACTTGTGCCCAGTGTTCAGGGAAACAGGGGCAACAGAGCGGGGCACGGCTCACCGGGGTGTCTTTTCTAAAGTGTCCAGCCTGTTGGAGAAGACCTGGACAAAGCAAGGAGCCTGGTGAAAGCTGCCTGTTGTCCACCTAATCCTAGCTATGGCCCCGTCTCCATTGACAACGCGAATTTGAACAATAGTCTCTTTCAAGAGTCGTTCTCTTCACTGACACACTGACATAGCAACAATAGAAGAAGACACTTCAAGAATGGAAAACCTTGTCCATGATCACACATGTGCTTTCTTCACAAATGATACAGGAAGAAAAGTGCATCTGTAAATGACTGTCAAAAATGAATAGAGTTTTCCACTAAGAAAGAACTCTGGGAGCAGGAATGTGAAGCCACAGGCACATAAGATCGGTCTTCCATATCTTCACTGATGAATGCAATAACAGAAGCCGAGGATAGCCACTTGTACCAGACCAAAGGGTGAAATAGGCTTCACTGTGTGGTCTGGTATAAAATGATTCCTCTTCTTCGAGATCAGCTTTTCTCGCCTTGCTTTTTCCTTTTCCTTTGAGCACATTTGCTGACCAACAGAAAAGGAAGATGAATGCTTCCATTTCAGATGCCGAGGCCCCCTTCTCTCATCTTCTTCGATCCAGATTTCACATTAAACTTGTAATAGCATACGACCCTGCAAGGCACGATTCTCATTCAGGTGGGCCATGTTATATGAATGAGATTTGGTGAAATGCCAATATTTATGCACATACATTGGCATGCCGAGCCTTTCTCATCATTGCATCTACTTCAGTACTGACGGAAGAGCAGCTGTCATTTGATAGATCAAATTATACTGAGGAATACACAAATATGTATGCGTGCACGCACATGCACGGACACTAAATCCACCACAAACCACAGCCATGAAATGTACAACCACACCACTCTGTCCAGACACTGATTCGCCTGTAATAAGCTTCTCTCTGCTGCTCTGTGCAGCAGCATCCAGCCAGCTGGCTGCCCAGCTACAGCTACAGTTGTTGGGAAGGTCATCTGTCAGAGAATGAACTAGGCTGTGGCCGTTTGGCATCCCCAGGAGGTCTGCAGTGAGCAGAGAGGCGTCTCTGAAGGACACTTTCCCTTCTCTCCTGTGCTCTAATTCAATCGTTCTGACAGGGTAGCGGTGTCCCAGTGTCTGCCAGCCCAGTAATCTCTGTGTAATTGAGTTCCCAATCAGCCATCCATCAATAATGCATCTGGTTCCATGAGGGAAGAGACAACCACACTGCTCCGGCCCTCTGCATGTAGGAAGGAGACAGGAGTCTGCCCCGACTGGACAGAGAGATCTATTACTTCCTGAAGATCATTCACTCGACTCTCTGGCTTGTATCACTCCCAAACACAAGCTACTTCAAAACTGGGATTATTATGTTATATCAGTCGGTATCACGATGGTGGGCGGTTTGCAGAGCTAAAAACATTGTTGTTCAAGACAAACATAGAGATGTTCAGAAATCAGCCCACGTGTCGATGTAACAAACATCAAAATGCAGTGATTCATCAGCAGTGTGTTGTGTGGTCGGATGCTAGAAAAGATTCAAGGAAAAAGTCAAGGGACAACAGAGAGATACTGAAGCACTTTTATGAAGCCTCTATTCTGGTGTTTCGTAAATCTTTTGTGAAACACAGAACGTCCATAAAGACACACACACACACACACACACACACACACACACAAGAGTTCGAAGTCTACCCACATACAGCTCACTTTTCAATTGCCGGTGCATGCCAACCTATCAATTAGTGACTAAGACCATGGTCCTCCAAGGTTAAACTGTACAGCTGTCTGAATGATTTTCAATTATACGGCCAGGAAGCCCCCGACAGCTCACTGGCTCCCACCTCCCTCTCTGGTCTCACAGGGTCATTTATAATACCTAACGCCTCCCATAGATAATTGTGTATCACCACCTCCACAGTGTTATCTCCATTTTCAATTTCCGATCATGAAGCACCTGGTACCTCAGTTTGCCTCTGGCCTTGTGTTATGAATAAACTGCTTCTGATGGAACATTTTGAGAGCAAAATCTCTGTCCAGTAGGGATACATATGTGTTACCAGATTTTTGATGTAATGCTTAGAAGGAATATCTAGTCTCATAAAAACACATTCAAATCTTAAAGGTACTACAAGGAATTATTTAATTTAACTGGTTATGAAGCAGTCCCAATTTAATACTGATGTCTCTATATGACCGACAAGATCATCCACAAGAAGATCAACATTTCGATATATCCTTTATATATTATTCTTAATTCCTGCCACTGGGTTGGATTCTCTGTGAAATCAGATGAAATAAGCCTGTGTTTACATTTTCCCTGGCAAAGTTACAGAGAGTACTATGTTAGCCAGTTAAAATGAAGCAGGAGGAGATTTTTATTTGGTTCATTTTATTTTTAGATTTTATTATATTTTATAGTAGTAATATAATATAGTATATTTTGTGGTTATTATGGTGGAAACACTACCACCTTTGGGCCTCCAAAATCAACAAAATATGAAAGTTCCTTTTAGTAGCTTTAATATAATTTAAACATATTTTTTTTCTTTTAAAAGAATAATGAAATCCCAAATAATTTCTGATCATCTGCAGCTCCCCACATCTTGGTTACATCATGCTCCCAAGATCCCTGTTGTGTTGTCCCTTTACCCTTGGGTCTGCCAGATTAATGGCTCATTTATGTCCCCATTACATTACATTAGCCCATTCAGCCAGCGCATACTGTACACTCCTCAGCAAATAAATCACATCGTGAAATTATGAATCAATCTCAATAAGTGACTGCACATAATCTGTTTGATGTTAAAGACTATGACAAAGGTTTATACTCAGAGCAGCAAATTACTGTCACTCACAGGGATAGACTAACTCTAATAGCTTCGGAGCTATTGAGGCTATTGGCTTATCATTACAATGAGTCTACGAAGCTCAGAGAGGGAGAATAATACCCTCAGTGTTACTGCTACCAGTTTTCACAACCAGAAAGCCAAGTATGTCAGTGTGAGAGTGAATTACACTAGTCAGTGGTCTGAGCCAATTCCTGTGGTTGGCTGGTTGGGCCAAAAGTCACAAAATGCCACAAAACAGCACTGCTTGCCCAAGCAATTTTAGAAAACTGATTCTGTGCTGCATAATAGTGTGACAGCGTGGGTTCAAGAAAATTCTGTGAATTGCAGGCATGGAAAAGGCATAGGTGTGGTTCACACCACACACCAACACACACAACAACACCGTTCCCAGCTGGAGGTTAATTCAATCCCAGCGCGTTCCATTTTGAGGCTGCTGTCAGGCTCAGGCCTGCAGTGTGACATTGTGAGGGAGAGGTAATTACATTTTGGTCCAGTCCGGCAACTCAGCGTCTATTCAGAAGGTGCTGTCAGTGGCCTCCTCCTATAGACCACAGCCACCAGAGGAATGTCCAACTCTGGACACACTGCTGTGAACGAAACAGCTCCACTGACTGCATCACTGCACTTTACACGCTACAAAAGTCCACTTTCATGTTTAAACTAAATTTGCATTTATCAGAAAACCATGTATCTGACTTTTTCAACACTTTGCAGTTTACATGTACCTTAATAATCAGAATAAAAATACCTCATGTAAACACCTCAATTAGGACAGAGTGGCCTGATCAGGCCTGATAAGTAAACACTTCTTCTCTGTTTACTGGTAGTTGGCAAATCGGAACCACTTTTTCTTCTTCTGTTGTATTCTGGCAGATTAGGCACTTCACAGCAGGTGGAATCACTTTGCAAATGTCAAAGTTATATTCTGATTAATGCTTGGCAGCATGTAAACACACATTTTATCAGATAACTTTAATTTGTCCAGTTACGCCGGAATTTCTAATCAGAATGATTTTAATCAGACTGAAGAAATATTGTTCATGTAAATGTAGCTACTTTACAAACTCGAAAAACTCGAAAAAATAGAAAATAATAAGCTCTAAGGTTTATCTGACAACCAACAAATTAATAATAACATAATCATCCAAACTTAAATTGAAAACTATTCTATTCTATTTTATTCTCACACTGGTAAATTAATGCAGTCCGTCAAGTTGCTTCTCTGCTCCATCAGTTTCTAACTAGCAGGCTGGAACTGACACACAAGCCTTTAAGGCAACTCCTCCAATCAGCAGTCACAAGTTGTGCAACAGATCTGTCTCATGACAGAAAGTGATGTCGGGGTGAGAGAGCTGGATGTAATCCAAGAGTGTTTACTTTCGATTTATTTTAAAGGTCTTTTTTTGGAAGAGTGCCAGCGCTGAAAGAGTATCCAGTGATGACACGAAACACGGGGAGGACCCATATGTCAGGATGGACGCGGGAACACATGTAAACAGCTCTCCTTGCCCACTGTGTATAATCATTTCACAATGAAATGTTTCTGTGCTACAAGTCAAGGGCTGTGGACTTTGAAGTAGAAATGACACACACCCAACAGTTTTTATAGTTCCTCTGCAGTTAGCATGTGCACCTGACAACAAAACTTCATGATAGATTTACAGCTTTGCTGATGCTCTCAGTTCACGTGTGGTCATGTTGTACTTGTCCATTGTGTACTATTGATCAGGCCCTGGTGAAACTTGTGACTAAAGCTTAGTCCTATCCCAGCAGAATAAATCACAGTATTGACCCTGTGGTTATCAATAAAGGTAATGACAAACATCTGGCCCCACCTTTAATGGAATCGACAGAGTCTTCCTGGCAGCGGCCCAGCATTGGCCACACATAGATTGCCTTGATCTTTCCAGTGGGAACCCACCCTTAGTATGCAAATGAGAGGGGAGAAATGCAATCGCCATCTAAAGCTGAGCAGTGCTCCTATTGAATCAGGAGCTGAAAATCTCCATAAACACCAAAGGAAAAACCTTAAAATGTCTGCTGACAATACGCCTGTTCAGACTGACTGAGATTCATTCTGTCAAGCAGCTCTGACACAGTGTATCTATGTCAATGCAGGAATAAGTGAGGAGATCAAATCAATGGTTGCTCCACTGAGGTCCAGAGGTGCTGAGCTGGACTTTTGGAGCGGCCTGCAAAGGCAGCACTCTGTCCTGTGTGTGTCTTGGGTGTGTCAAGCCTAGATCTACACTGGATGTGTTATTATTAGGGCCAAGGGTCTTCTGTGACAATTAGCTCCAATATATGAAAACACCTGACCCTAGTAACTGAAACTATATCCACAGGCTCAAATAGGAGTGTGGCAATAGCGTTATTTGTGCAAAAGAGCCACATTGTCCTTCTAACCTTGGGATCGATGAGTGGCTGAGAGTAGCAGACTGGAGTAAATGTCTCTGTTGTGTTGTTCTTCATACAAGGATGTGGCTACAGAGGAATACATCATATTGAAGGGACAGAAGCATAAGTGAAAACACAAAGCATGTGGATACCCTGCAGCCCAGTTAGTGTTTCACTGCAGATGACAATCAAAAGAACATGCTCAGTGGACTAATAGTAAATTGACACAAAATTGCACTCTATTGACAGTATTGAATTCCGAAAGGTACTGCAACAGCAAGCAATTACAGCCCTCTATCACACACAATTTGAAATAACATCATTTTGCTCTAATGGAAATGTTACAACTGACATTTTCCTTCACAGAGAAAATGACAACACTATGATCTGCCGCACAAAGAGAAAAGTACTGTTCTTAGAGTCACGCTTGAATTAATGCAAAGTTTAAAGATTGAACTAAAAACCAACAAAGAAGAACTAGCGGTCTTAAAATGAAATGAAAGAAAAAACAAAGCAATAACATCTTCTGTTGTATCTTTCCTGGAATTATCCAATGAGACAAGAGCTAGTGAAATTTTATCAGCACGTCATAAAATGCAGTCATGTGTCTCCAGGTTTCCATCATCATTTCTTTTGGGTTTCTACTTCATTTAGCGGATGGGCTACAGCCCAATGAGAGAGTGACTCATAAAGTAGGGATGTCCACACACAACATGCAGGGGGAAAAAACATAAAGGTTTACTAGAACAACTTCATTATGAGAGGCTTTAGGGCCTGCTGTGTCTGGGATCACCTAATTCGAATCTGAAGGGAAGCTGCACTTGAGACATAGATACATTAAAAGCATGTATAATATAACACCTGCAACTAAATAGGATTACACAATTTTCCATAATACAGTTGATTCAGTTTAAAAAAGGACAAAAACACACTGAGCTCAGTTTGATTGTGAAGAAAAATGAAATGAGCAGCAGTAGAACTGCAAGAATTAGTTGATTAATCAATCGATCAGTCGATCAAAAGATAGTTAGTTGGCTACTATTTTGATAATCAATGAATTGTTTCAGTCATTTTTCAAGAAAAAAATTCCAATTTCTTAAATGTAAGAATTTGCTGCTTTTATTCATCATTTATGATAGTAAATAAGGACTCTTTGTGTTTTGGACAGTTGGTTTGACAAAAGACGTTGAAGACGTTACTTTGGGTCAGGAAAATTGAATTGAGCATTTTTCACAATCCTCGGCAAAGATCAACCATGAAACTTGTCAAACTGTCTAGTTTATTATCCAAATGGCAGTTTTACAAGTAAATCCAAATTGGCACCAAACTCTGTGTAATTTTTTGCTATACTTTTTAGTCTAAATATAATGCAATCAATATTTCAACATTTCCCGTGATCAACACTTCTTCAAGAAATCAAATTTCATGATTTGACCCAATTCTAGTTGCTCATCCACAAGCACTATACAGTCACATATGGTTGTCAACACAGTCTACAGAGCTTCATAAACTGACCACCATATATTGCGATATTGTTTGTCTTTGTTGCTGTCCTCTGAAATTGTCCTTTGATAGTTATATTTCATTAATATTTTGCTTTATTTTTCCAGTTTTGCAATGTGAGTTTCTTATAAAGCAATGATGAAAAATGAATTTGCCATTGAGATGGGTACATTATTTTCCCAACATTTTGAAAGACAAATCATTGGTGAAAAGGAAACTTAACAATGACAAGTTCTTGTAATCCATCTTTCAATGTTTTCAAGAGTCTTTCTAACTTTCTCACAATACCAAAACACATGTGTGAGGGAGTCACACTAAGTGCCACATTTTAAACATCTATCTGAGAAGCTGGTGTCATACTTATGAATTTTGTCTCTACTTTAGTATATTCTTGTCATTAATTTATTTAGATTTAACATTTTTTCATCATTTTGTGATTTTTTTCTTTCATTTACGGTAAGGTGAGGCAGCCCTGAACCCTCCATTTCCCCGCCAATCCTGTTACTGCCGGGATTTGTTCTGCTGGCCCTATAAAAGATTAGTCCTCGAGGAGAAAGAATGGACTTGATTAGCTAGACAGCAGTTTAATGGGATTGTCAGAGGGCCTACAATAAATCAGCTTTTGTGATTAAATGGGATCTCCAGTAAAAGTTGTATGTCTCCAAATCAATAACTATTGAATGTTTCTCCCTTTGTTCCAGTCGAAGGTAAAGGAAAAAAAAAAGCAAAAGAAACAAAGCCAAAATTTCCGGTGGGCTAATGACCCTACAGCCAGTGGTGAGAAGCAGCTTACATGTTCAGTGGGGAGGTGGAGGGAAAGGGCAAGGAGCCACTCAGCCTGGAGACGAAAGTGGGAAGAGAAAAAGAGATGGATAGAGAGATTTGTATTTAGAGTAAAGAACAAAGCATCAGGGAATAGTTGGGGCATTAAGTAAAAGCAAATGGACTTAAGCAGATGCGGATGTATAGCCATAATTGGACCGATACTGTAAAAGCTCTAGGCATCTCTATAATGGCTAACCACAGACAGCACTGCACTCCCCTTCTCTGTCTGTCTCTGTCCATGTGCTCACAGGGATATGAGTCAGGTCAAAGAGATACACTCCGTGTGTACCTCTCATTGTGATTGAACACTTGGAAGAAGAGTTGGGATTTGTCTATTAGCGGGAAATAAAATGGTGTGGAGGCACTGAGTCTCCAGCCAGCCCGTGACCCCGTGCAGCCATGGAGAGCTGCCCTGGTCAATTAAGCAGCAGAGCTCTGATTCCTCCATACATATTAACCACCAAACACCAGTGAGACACAAAAGGTAGTGCCCATAGATCATCACACCAGGTTAAATAGAAAATATCACTGACCAACGGGGGTTATTCTGGCTAAATAGATATGGGACTTGGATTTTGCAAGAGGTATCAGAAGGTTAAAAGATTTATTGATGTTCTGAGGCGTATTGTGCGTTTTTGCAAAAACATGTGAAAGAGGGCATTCATCAAAGCATAACAAATGCTCATATGACAAAACACATTCGCATAGCAACACATTAATGACTGCTCTCCGTGAAAGTGACCGCTGTTTCCTTCTTTCCACTCCGGGTTTTACCATAGATCCCCACAAAATCAAGCCAAATCAGGAAATAAAAATTATAATAACAGCATACATCAAGCCCCCAGGAAGAGCGCCAGTACTTGAAGCCAGTTTGACATAGTGAACAAACCATTTAATGACAACGTTACATGATGCACTGTACTTTTTGAGCATTTTTCAGCACATTTTAATAATACCACGCAAAAAAAATTATAACTGTGATGAATTTGGTCACTATAATTGTGAAATTTTCATATCATTTCATCTCTACTCATGGTACCATTGAGCAGTCAGTCAGTAGTTAGTTTGTTTGTTTCTTCTGTAATGTTGGTTCAAGTCTGTTAACCAGCTGTATGTCTGTGGCCCTGGTCTGTATCTTGGGTGCTGTGTGCAGTGCTAAGCTCTGACTCACCCCTCCACTTCACACATCACATCAGATCAGAGGGTTAGGAGAGCGTTCCAGGTCCTACCAGCCCGCTCTACATTCCTGCTGCTTTGATACTGGGGGGGCTCCCACGTGTCTGTCCATCATCATCGTCTCCCCTCTCCTCAACCTCCAAACCTCCTCTAATCCCCACCATACACACAGCACCACTCTCTCTCCCTATCCTCCCCCAGCCCAGAGGAATTCTCCAGCTCTGGACAATGTTTCATTTCTTCACAGGCCACATCTTTGATAGCTTAATGGCCCCTGCAAAGAAGAGAACATGCTCTGAAAGACAGGGTGCTGCCCCCATATTCAAGTCATTCAGGCTAAGCTTCAAGATGTTGTGTTTGGCTTGCTTGTCACAATGACACAAAGTGGGATAGCATGTTCTGTTTGGAATATGTTGACTCTCTCTCCATGAAAGTCTGTATTATTCTGCAGGGTCGGCTTGTTGTACCTTTCACAGGCTCCAGATAAGAACACAAGGACAGTGCACAGCCCTGAGCATTGTCCAGCCTCAAGCGAAAAACGTTTCACACAATAAAGCTATGTGCATGAGCCTGGACTCAATTCCATCTCCCTATTCACCTCTAATTCTCATTGAGCCAGGGCAGCTCTGCTCTTTGTCAGTGCCATTTCACTACCTTTCACTTTGACATCATCACAAGTGTGCACACCGTCTTTGTGGCCCTCTGCACTTTGAAGGTCTGTTCATTTTCTAGGCTGAAAGCACAGCACACAGAGAGCGGCCATGCACAAACTGATCTTTCCATCTGACAGTATTTTTGCTTAGAAAGAAATGAAAATGTCTCTAGCTGTAAGATGTGAAAACATTTATTTGAGTTCAAAAGATAAATTAACAATATATTGATGTATTTCTCATGCCACTGCCCTTGTACAACTCTCATAAAGCAAAACATTTCAAATGTATCGCTTTTTACCTTGCCCACCCACCCATCCAATTATTTTCTACACTGGTGACTCTCAATCCTTGACCTCAAATACCACAGTTCTGCTAGTTTTCCTTCTTACCATCTTATCAAGGACTGATTTACAGTTAGTTTGCTGAGTGAAAGCTTTAAGAACCAATGTTCTAGATGATTATCCATGAACCAACTCAGGGCACAGAGCAGCTCAGCTGTCATTTTCCATTGCAGGGTCCTGCAGTACAACTGGGAGATGTAGTCCCTCCAGCATGTTCTGGGCCTCCTGCCAGACAATCGTGCTTCGAACACCTCCAATGGGATGCATCTGCGTAACATCTGCCCAAACCTCCTCCACTTCAAAAGGGGCTTGACAAATGGTGATTCAGTCAGACTAATACAATTGGGTCATCAGGACATCAAAGGACCAAAGAGTAGGAATGCTGGAACCTGCGTTCATCAAATGCAAGGTGACTGGTACTAGAATAAAACACCTGCTAGACTAAGAGCAGGGGCACAGCAGGCCTAACGTGGCCTACCTCTGGCCCTGGACTTCATAGTCCAGTTATTTACCAATTATAGTTCTACTTTAAAACTATAAACAACATCACAACCATGAATTATAATACAAAAAATGAAATTATCCTCCTGCTTTGTTTTGACTGGTTAATGTGGTACTCACTGTAACTTTGCCAGGGAAAATGTAAACATAGACTTGTTTAATCTGATTTCCCAGATAATCCAACTATATGGAAATAGCCAATCTTTTCTCTGATGGTCTTGTTTGCTTTTATAAATCATATAGAGGCATCAGTATTAAACTGAGACTTGTAGTAGCTTTACATAGATGGAGAGCAGTTGGGAATTAGGTTGTATTAAGTGGTGCATTTGAGCATTATTCAATTGTTTGACATTGCGTAGCATGTAAACAAGGGGATTAATCAAACAAAGGAAAAGCTGTGTTTCTGAGAAAGGGTTAGAGCACAGCTGGATCACCATGGCTGGCCACTGACCTTCAGGTGCTGTTTGAGGGACAAGTCCATGATGCTACTTTTACAGCCAAACCCCCCTTCCTCTCTCTACCTCTGCCTGTAATTGCATGGCTTATAGTCATTTTCAGCTATAGGACATTTTATGACAGCCATAGCTATGATTGCACGCCAGGCCAGTGGCAGCAGCAGCAGCACGGCTGAATACGAAGAACAAGGTGCCGGCTGACCCTGAACCAGCCCTCACGCTATTGGCTCAGCCACACAGGAGGAGGACGAGAGCTGGTGGACAGGAAAGATTATGGTAGAGAGAGGTACGAGTGTGGGTTAATCTCAGGTGTTGCGAGCAGGTTTTAATATAGATGGTCAGCGGGGATGTGATAGGGGATAATTGCTTCTGGGGTTGTCACAGATGGTGCTGGTTGATCTGTTAACTATGGCCAGGCCAGAGCTCTGTCAAGGACATTTTTACTGCTCTGATCTCCTTATCTCACTCACACAATGTCAATCACAACTAGTCCTGCACATGTATGACTTTATGAGTAGTTCATTCCATTTTCTGTATTATTCTCATTGCCGAGCAGAGCAGTTATAGTCTCATGGCAGCACCATATAATATGAAATGGCTGACTATGAAATCTTGTGGAAAACAGTATCTTGTTCAACAATAATTCTTATGAATGTTGATGCACAATATTGGATTTTTGCAGCTATTTTTGCCAATGCCGATATAGTCACCTATTTTGTTTCCACCTGATGTCATAGAACATCAAGTCTCTCCTGAATTGGAATTGCCATGTTATTAAGCCTACTCTTATGATGATGTCCCACTGGCAAATGCAACCATAAAAAACAATACTTTTCAAAACATTCAAATTCAAAGAAAAGGAAACTGGTGTTAACAGGTTATTTTTACTGGTGTTTACTTCTCTTCGTCCTTCACAAATTTGTTATAATGATTAGGGTGATGGCTTTTAAAGGCAATTAACTTTTTAGTGTGGACAGAATGCAACGTGGTTCCTCCTTGTATGACTGACGCTGAGCCATCATCCCAACTTAGGATGTTAATAATTATACATTAATCAATTATTGATTATTAACATGTCAACTATCAGTTAAGAAAAACGCAAAAAATCTGCAACCATATTGCAAATAGCAACTTTGCTCTACATTTCGGACACTTAAAAAAAAAAACACACTGCAGACATCCTCATATCACATACGTATAAATAAAGCATCATCTGAAGCCATTTTAACATGTGCAGCCATTGTCTGAATGTGACCTTTCACACATGCAGCAGGCATGAGGAGATTGTCTGTGTCAAACATGTTCACACATGTTGGAAATACTCCATATGGTTTAAGTGGGGGGGGGGGTGTTACCCGAAATGCTGACTGTTTTTATTTTATTTCAATACAAACTGAGTCTCCAAATGAACAAACTGTGATTGAAGAGGAGAAAAGTGATAGACGCAGAGATCAGCTGACTCCATTGTGCCTGCCTGCAGAAAAGACACTCATGGTGCACTGCAATTTGCAGGATGCACACTTTTACTTTTCTGACTGTAATCTGATGTTTTTACATCACAGATGATGAAGACGGGCATTAAAACATGAGCAAAAAAAATATTTTATATAGCCTACATGAGTATATTATGTACTCATGTAGGCTGATATTGATCGGCAGATAGTTTGTATTAAGACGAAACAATACATGGAAGCAGCTGCTCGCTGTGTAGCGTCATCAACACGCCCACTCGCGTGTTCAAGACACTGAGCTGCTCTACTGACAGATGAGGCTCACCTGGATTTCAGACTGGGGAGCTGGCAGGGTTAAGTCTGGACCAAAAAATGCAGACATTTTTGTTAACACATAGAGTTCCTCCAGGTAGTGTTTGGATAATCGCAGAGTTGCAGTGCATATAAGAAAGGGGATTTATCGTCCTGTTGGATGAGATTGATGATATTGGATGAAATCTTCAATATATTATTTTAAAGCCTTAATCAGTTGATACCAATAAAGTGATACTATAATGCATGCCAACTTACAAAACAACAGACAATGCAAATTAATCTTGATGTTCTTTTAATATTCTTTTTCTAAATATATTTTGTTGTTGTTCAACAATTTTATGCCACAAAAGTAAGAGATATAAAACAAGCATATTTGACTTCAGTTCAGCTACACATCTCCCAAATACAAAAACACACTATTATTCAAGTATGTTGCTAAATTAAAGTATGTTCAGTATTTTAGTTAACTGCTCATGAACCACAGTGATTTTACTCTCAGTTTTCAAAGCTATAACTTCTGACACAGAGAACGAGGTCCAAAACACCGAAAGACTGAAAGTAATTCAGTCAAAAGAGAACGTGTCAACATATAGAACA
This sequence comes from Lutjanus campechanus, assembly GCA_027495735.1. Lineage (NCBI taxonomy): Eukaryota > Metazoa > Chordata > Actinopteri > Lutjaniformes > Lutjanidae > Lutjanus > Lutjanus campechanus. Next base: position 11,349 of record JAJHUR010098779.1, on the reverse strand, counting down.
GATTTACTGCAGTCTCGGGCTAATGGTGACAGTAGAAAGCAGGGAAACAATAGGATATATGCAATTAAATAATATCATATTTTTGTACAAACCTATTAACTGTTCCACTGCCTCAATAAAGTAGACAGTAAGAACGTACTGTACCGACACATCACCGAAAACTGTTTCAGTGATTTATATCACACTGCATACCATGGGAATATGTGTGTAAAATAGTTTTTAGTGATACTTTAGTTTACTTCACCTCTCCAGCATAAACGGTGCTTACCTCTGAGTCCTGGTTACGTATATTAAAAACATATTATATTTTTATATAGCCCTTTCTCGGGCTACTAGTTTGCTAGTGCAGACGCGCAATAAAGGTCACACACATAATCCTACATATTATGGTATTATTTTGACAAATCCTCCTAATCCTATACTCTAATACAATGGTAAATACAAAAGTAAATCACATAACTTAACCTCAGCCACAACTGTTTTACATGATTTATATTGTAATAATAATAAGTGTGGTGAATATATCTACACATTTGTGTGAATGTAAACATTATCACTGTATAAAAGGGTTTCATTTTTATACCACAGCAATTTTTCCACATGCTATCACACTTCCACAAAGACAAACCAACAGCAGACAAGCATGCACACAGAAACAAAGACAGAAAGCAAGAGTCACAGGGAGCAGCAGCAGGATGATAGAGGTCTGCGCTTGCCTCTCATCAGCGCTATTCCAAGCGGCCGCCCTGTCAGAACACGCCCCAGATGAGGTCTCTCAAGGCGGAGAGAGAGCTGTCATAACAGGACGCCTGGAGGGCCATTCGATCAGACAGACAGCTCTGAGAGGTGTTAGACATACACACACACACACAGGGCCTGTCCGCATGTGAATAGTCCTGGTTACAGCCACAGAGTACAGCCCTGCTGAGAGACAGGCATCAGTCAGGGGGCTTTATCTTTATCTTTCTTTTTGCCCCTCTTTTTCTAGTTTTCTCCGTCCTCGGAGAGAGCACCAGGAGGGAGGGACGGAGGGAGCACCACTGACAGGTTTACTTAAATATTTATGCTGACAGGGAAAAGACAAGAATGTTATCTCCTACAAGACCTGCTTCCATATCAACACATGCTCTGACTCAGCCACTCACATGAAACATTTGCTTCCTAAACCCCCTCCCACCTCCTCTTAGAACTAGTTAAAAAGGTATGTGCACCAGTGTAGAGATTGAGAGCCCAGATAAGGTGGCCTCACATGTATGCAGCTGCTTTCATCGAGTGGTGTGGTTATTAATATATATTGTCAAGCCAGGATTCATGAGACTAATAAAATTTTAAAACACACCTCCCAACTCCTCTCTCTAACCACGTGAAATGTCTTTGCACCACCTTATACATGCACACTTTGTGCTCAGGGTTCCTACACCTTTTCCAAACTCAAATCCAAGCACTTTTCAGGCATTTTCAAGGTGCATTTTTGAGCTTTTCCAGCACCTTACAGCAGTGGTAAATAACATGTTTACATACATATGTTCAAAATGATTTTATTTTATTTCTTCATCACAATAAATCCGATGTCATTGTGCTATAAACTACCAAAATTATGTTTTGTGATAAAATACTACAGACAAATTGAAGGAAAATACAACAAAAGTTTCATGTTTCAAAATGTGTCACCTGTCTGTGAGTGGACTTGGCATCCTATTATAACACGACTGACAGAGATGGGAGGTACAAATACTTCATTCCTGTACTTAAGTTTTCAGGTATCTGTACATTACATGAGTATGTTTCTCAGAAATTTTCACTTTTATTCGCTGCATCTTTCTACTCCTTACACGTTCAAATCAGATTTGTTAATTGAGAGGAATTATCGATTATTTTTATTTTGTCATTGCACACTGCCTTCTCAACATCAAGACTGAAACGGATGGGACTGTAACACAGAGAGAAGATGATCCCTTGGTGTATCCATCAGTGCATATCACAAAATACAGACTTTACAAGAAGAAAACAACATAAAAGACAAAACCGATAAAAAAAACAAAAATGACATAAAAGACAAAATAAGACAGAGAGAGGGAGACACGATCGCAGAGAAAAAGCAAGGTTCAATTAACTTTGAAAAGAAACAGCAGGTAGAAACATCCTTTCAGATGGCTACGTTTTACCTTTATACTTTGAGTACCTTTCAGAGCCTGTACATTTTCACTTTTACTGGAGTAAATAAACTGAATCAGTACTTCTACTTTCAGTCTTTTTTTACATATGTGTCTGCACTTCTACCTCAGTAAAGAATCCTTCTCATTATTTAATTTATTTTTCATTTTTAAGTCAACTATCATTGAAACACCATCTCCCAGCATGTTGTCGTCTCACTCACTGCTCCATCAGAGGGCACACATCAGTAATAACTGATGGATCACACTAAATGCAGCCACACGTGCAGAGGGGCAAGCGTGACTCTAATGGAGTCATTGTCATTTTGTGTGAAAAACAAAAGCAATTAACTCTAACTTATTTCATTTTATCTAAAAAGTGAACTATTCAGTCAGAGAGTGATTTATTATAAAAGCAGTACAATTACAGTTTCAGACACTTTTCAAAACTCAAAAATCTTAGATTAAATCTAGTGTTTTCAAGGATTTCCAGCACTTGTAAGGACCCCATGTCCTGTTGTTCACTCTTGGAGTTCATGCAGCTCTCGACATGCAAAACACAGATGGGCTGGTGTTACAGTGTGTTGGCCCCCCCGGGGACATGTGTGTGAGAATGAGGCAGCACTGTACACAGATGCCACATCTCATGTGAAGCACATCCCATTAAAGGAGGGTGGACAGCTTCTCCAATCAACAGATCACCTTTTTCAAACAGCCCTTTGTTCCCCGACCCCCGGCAGCTGGCAGCAATTAGTTGCCAGGACAGGACACAGCAGTCCAGCTTGCCAGTCAGTCCATTATGGTGCAGCGCTGGGTGAAGCATGGGAGTGGAATGACATGCGCCCGGGGCTGTAAATTAGATCTGTGATAGATGCTGTGGAATCTCGTCAGCCAAATCATGCACCCCTAACTTGGAAACTTTTCAAGGCTGGTCGTAGCCAAAGCAGGACAACACACACTCAGTCGGCCCAAATTACGCTACGAGGGATTTTGTGAGATATTAGTCTTCATACACAGCTGGTTTTTGCTTTGTCAAGTTGGCACGGTGGAGGTGATGAGTTCAGTTTACCCAGTGGACTGCCAAGTTTCCCCTTGAAAAGTCTTGTTGCTGACAGCAATAATAAATTGCAATCTGACCAATCAATTGTAGACCAGCTTGAACCCCTTAAGTCCTTAAGAATGAGAGGCTGGGGAAAAAATCAATTTGCAATTTACATCAGGCTGATGAGTGTTGAAAACAGTGAGAAAGAGACAGCTCCAAGGATCCAAGTATAATTACATCCCAGCCGGCGCAGAGCTGTGGCCCTAACATCATCACGGGTTTGATAATCAATGGTACTGAGTGGAAGTCCCAGTACCTAAACTCCCGTCACTCATGCACACAGACTGCTCATGATGCTGCCAAGTTTCACACAGGGGAAGTGATTTGTGTCGCATCAATGGGCAGTAAGTGTGTGATGACAACCTCTTAGTGGCGTGGCTTCCTGGAAACGTGGCTACCTGGCGCAACACAATGGTGCTGGTGGGAAGGGGACACCATTGAGGTTAAGGAGCATATTGAGATGGGCTGGCGTCTCAGGTGCCAGAGGCTACGTCCATGTTGTGCTGAAGCCAATGGACTCATGGCGAAATCAGATCTGTGGAGGGCCAAGAGAGCGCTGGACTGCGAGGCTTTTATCTTATTCCCGTATGCAGGAGTTCAGGAATCGTTTTCATCCTCTGTCTGTCTCACACTTATTCTAACAAATACATAAAGAGCGTCACAACACATTCATGCAAAGAGCGCAGCGCACAGCTAGAGACAGAGGCAAAAGTCATAATGAAAAACAGAAGCAGAGGGAGGTGAATGAATAGTCGCGGTTTCAACCATGTTTTGTTTTCTGGCGGAGACAGAAAGAAGAGGCAGAAAAAGGAGCAGACTCGAAGGGTTAAACGTTGGCAAAAAGCGGCAAGGGGACAAAAGGCCCATTGTAAGGGACAGAAGTGTCCCCGGAAAGGAGGGGAGAGAAAAGAAAGCCACCACTGGCTGGTCCCCCGGACCCATTGTAAGCGAAGGGGAGTGCAGCCACGCATGACAGATGTCCCTGGCCATTGTTTCCCCAGCAGCCTCCTCTCTGCCTCCTGCTCCGGCTCTGGAATTCCATGAGACGGCCTCCGCCTGTGAGAGTCGTTCAACGCGCCTTGTCTCTCGCCTCACGTTCCCCGCCGCCATCCTCACCGTGCACTGGTGTATACAGAGACTCTCGAGTTGGGGATGGGGCTGTGCTTGTCAAGAGCAGTGCCAGAAGTTATCCTTACCATACACAGTTTCCACTGGCCTGTCAGGTATGGTACTGCACACGCAGGGTTGCAACAGTATTTGATTTTCACAGTACGATAACCATCTCAGAAAAATGTCAGTTTCCCAGTATACAGCATTAAGGAATTATTCTTATTCTTCTTTGATTTGATTCAAAACTCAAAAATGTACTTAATTGAATAATTATTTTTATGAGTTTTCTAAACTTTTTCCTCAAGATTTTTTTGGTTGAACTAATGCTTTATTATATCACAAAATATTATGTCCTGACAGACATGAAACTTAATATAAAATTGAAATTTTTTTTATAACACTTATAGTTCAATACCACAGATAAGCAAATGTACATGATATGATAATCACCAATTTTCATACCATATCATGACACTGGTATCCCGCTACAACCCCATTTCCCTTGTGTGTGCATGTGTGTGTATAAATATATTGTCATTACTAGACACAGAGCAGCTGTATATATGCACATTTTCACTGGGACTACATGAAATCTGACATTCACCAACTACTAATCAATAACATTGAGATCAATTGCATTTGTAGTCATCTAAAAACAGCGCTCACATTTAATTTTAGCCTCAGGGCTGTGAACCAAAAGCAATTACTAAAGTGTTAAGTGAAGCGCAGGTGAAAGCTTTTCGCAACATAAAGAGTTGAGGTAAGCTGTTTTTACAAAGCAGTGACGTTTTGCATTCCCCATTCAGCGGCCCACCATGTGGCAGACCTACAGAGGCGGCTTGTCAGCCTGTCAGTCACAGCAACAGTGTGCCAGTGGGAAGTGAGCGCAACAATGGCCCCGGTCTGGTTAATGGGTGAGAGAAATAACAGACAATCCTCATTTCTATGCCTTACTACCACACTGTCTGTTCTCTGTCCTTTTCTTCTCATAGTCTCCACCACATTCTACCAACTCTCGCTCACTCAGTCTCCAAATCAGTTACCCCACCCCCGCCCGCCTGTTAACATTCATTTAAAAAACACACGCCACACACACACACATTCCAATGCATAAGCATGAGAGTGACAGAGTGAGAGAGAGAGATCTCTAAACAGAGTGGAAAATCTGTTTGAAAGCAATGAATGTTTACCAGGTGGATCAATGGCCGGCTGATGTATCATTTAGTGAATTACAACAGTGCTGAGCTGCTGCTGCTGCTGTAACACCCGGAAACTTTCTGCCGTATTGTCCAAAGCCTTACTTCCCTGACCCAAAACTACACACCACATCAGCACAAAACCACCAACTTTGCCATTAGTGTGAGACTCTTCCAGGTCATTACGAACAATACACATGCAACTTTCACAATAGTAAAATACTCTACACACTCCCTTCTGAAATAGATGCTTTACTGTGTTTGAATGTCTCAGAGTTCTACTGCACATGTGAAAAGGGCGTATAAAACCATTCATGGCTCCAGAAGAAGCTGTGCAAAGTCCAATAAATTGCCTTAAGTGATGTCACTTGAGGCAAATTCAACTTGGGCCGAAGACTACAATGAAGATGAAAGAAATCTGGAGGTGTGGAGTTAGAAACAAGTGAATGTACCAGACCTCTGTAGCAGGCTCCTCATCTCTGCTTGAGGCTAGAGGCTTGAGGTTAAATTAGCTGTGTTGTACAGACAGACCTATCTCCACAGTGCTGCTATAGGGAAAAATTGGTTTGGCTTGTTTGTATTTCACTTAACAACATTTGCACGCCGGGAGGCAAGCCTTGGCATTAAAATGACAAAATCACAGGAAGAGAAAAAGCAACAGCTTTTAGCTTGTTTACATTCATATAATTAGGAACCAGGTGGTAATTTTCCATTTTCAAAGTGCAGGTTGCTAGCTTGGAGGATGTTGTCTGAAAACACAGATAGCAGATGACGCCTCACCACCTGAAACAGGCAACCAATGGTGGGCTTATACCCACAGTCTACATCCGTGGAGTCAGATTACATTAGTTGCTACTAGCATAACACACACCTGAATCTGCAGTTGAGTTGCACTGTGGAGGTTTCAAAAATGAAGAAGAATGTGTCATATGTATATATATAGAAAAGACAATATCTAAATATTTTCCCATAGTCTATTGTCCATTGTTAGTCTGACAAAGTTATAGAAGTGCAATGCTAAATTAATGGAGTACTCTTTTAACAGCTAGTATTTTGGGGAGGGATTTTTGTTTTTATCTGATAGCAATAGTAAGGAGATGACAGGAAATTAGGACTGAGAAGGGCGGGCATGCATCAGACTTGGACAGGAGACTCTGTGATATATTGTACTGGTTATATTAAAATGAAAACCACTGATTAATATATATAATATAAATATAACAATATAACTGCAGAACTAGCATCTTATAACTAGACCTGTACTATTAGTCATATCATAGGAAATTAGCACCAGCCGCCTGCTCAGCACTGGTAAAATATGAAAGTGGCTGGCAGATCTCCGACACAATCATGATTTAATATTGAGTGGCCGGTAAATTTTCAGACAATCTGCCATTGGCTGGTAGATGTTCACATTTTAAAAAGTTAATTTCCCCTCCTGTAAAGTATTACTCTGCTCAGGAAATAACTACTTAACTAATTAAAATTACAAAGTTACTGGTCTTTCTGTAATTGTTAATGCAACTGAACAGTTTTTTTTAATACTTGTTCATTCTTGAATACATTGTGATCAATAATTTCAGCATTTAAAACCACAAAAAACCCTATAGTTGTACTGTTGTGGCACTATCAGGAGGGCATTCAATTCAATTTTGTTTTGAACCTCTCTTCATTCACAAGAAAATCTTTGAGTTAAACATACATTCAATTTATCTTCTTGTGTTTGTTCATTTACATGTGTTTTCTTTAAAACAAAAAAAAAATTCTGACATCAGATGAGAGAGGTCTGTGTCCGACCATTTCTGTAACTCCCCAAAATCAATGATCTGAAACACATTAACACTTCACGCCCTGATTGGTCAGCTGTGCAGAGGTGACTCCTTATGTGAACAAACAAGTGCAACAATATGAATATGAAACTATCTAAAAATGTGTATTACTCCCATATTCAATTGTTGGGAACAACTGTAAACAGTTTGGATTTCCGATGTAGTTAGACAACTCATTGAACAAACTCATTTGGCTTGAACTTACATACTTTCTTCAACTATTTTTCTTAAACACATTTATATTGTATATGTGTTTTGTATTTTTGTATCCAAGTTACATTGATTTTCTGTAGGATCGTCTACTGACTTCTCACCTCTGCCCTGTCTGCTGAAAACAGATCTGTGTGTGTCAGTCCTGTTGCTTCATTGTCTAACTTTTTATCCCTGGAGCTTTTTCTATTCTCTTTTTCAAGCTTAACTATTCACCACTTGTTCATCTCTGTTCTTCACTGTCACATTTGGCTGCAGATAAGTGCATGACTGAAACGCTGTTCATAATATACAGACCTATTTTCTGTCATGTCTGTCAGGCTAATGTCAACAGAGAAGTAAAATTAGTGTCATACATGTTCCCCAACCCACTCATGTTAAGAGCCATGTCTGGTGTCACAGCTGAAAGCTCCGAGCCAAAACACAAGGTAAGGACCCTCCCACAAAGAGTACTTATTCTTCCTAAGTAGCCTCCGTAACCTGGTGGGTCTGATCTTCAGTCCAGTGGTGGAGAAAAGCATGACATATGGCCTAGTCTGCCCATCCACATGCCGACCCTAGATCTGGCCCAGTAGACCCCTGAGTAAAGTCAAATGAATGCATGTAAACATTTAGCCCCCTGCGCACTGTGCCGTGATCCCCTGCATGAGCTTAGGTGACCCCAGTCAACATCAATCAGACAGAACACAATGGGAAGAGGCGCACGGGGGAAAAACCGGGGTCAACCGCACTTTTAATAAGCAGACGCGGATGGCATTGTGGAAGCAGATCGGTCCTGTTCTCCCGACCGCGGGTAAGCTGGGCACTCCTGCCCCCTCAACCGCAAGCGGCAATTATGAGGAACCCTCAATGCATAAGCTTTAGAGATGAGTGGATAATCTACTTGGGCGGATTTAAGACTAATCTGCCATTTTTGCTCTCCAAATCAAATCACAATGGGATACATATAGGGCTTATGCACTGATATGATGATTTCAAAGGATGGACAGAAGGATGCCGATTCACAGAATGGCCACGGGAGTATTTGCAAGGATTTGGCAGGAATATGATATAACAACAACAAGATGAAATGCTTTTTTTGGTTCAGTTTAGATAACCCAAATGGTAACCGCCTCCTACAAGAGTCCAGCACAAATTGTACGATGACAATCCATAACCTCTTTCTTACAGCTTAGCTAAGCTCTATCTCCCAGGAGCATGCATCAAGTAAACAGACAGAGAATGACTGTTTTGACAGCTGCAGGGACAGCATTACCCTATTTCTCTGCTGTCTGAGATAAGAACTATCAGCAGAGTCGGAAACGCAGGAGCTGGTCACGCCTTCCCTGCTGAAACAGGCTGCAGTTATATTGTCATCCTGAGGTTTCTCAGTCTATCATTGCAGCAGAGCTAATGACAGTTAGCAAACACTAACTCATGTGATCCTGTCTGTCAGCAGGAGCAGCGAGTCTGTGAAAGCGCTGGGTCTGCACGGGCATAAACATATGCACACGCTCCCACACGTGTGAAAAAACATACACAAGCGGCACGCGGCTAGATGGTGTGTATCCTCCGATGCGGGTGGCTGTCAGTTAAAGTCTCTCGCTCTGACAGCACTGGCCCCTCATTTCATTACCGCTCCTCCTCTCTGCCAGACACTTACAATCCCATTACCTTCTACAGATCAGCTCCGGCCCGAGCCAGAGCCTCCCTAGACAGACACAAACCCATTGATTCAACATCTGAACCGGCAAACAGCAAGGGCACAGACACAAGAAGTCCCAGATTCACAGCCACACAATCAATTAAGTGAGGGAAGCTCGTAAGTCTTCAAAGCAAATCCGGACGAGTTATATCAGTCAAATTCTGTCATCAAAGATTACAAGAGGATTTTAAATATAACTGAGCTCCTTAAATAGACAGAGAAGAGATTATTGCAATATTTTGAGTGTTGATGCATGAGGATGAATGACACAGAATGAACAATTTCTAAATAAATCTCTCTGCAATCGTGTCATGACAGCGAGATGTTTTCAAATTTTCAAATTATAAAGACTGAACCAATACATGATTCCTCTTTAAACACAGTGTGAACATTGAAATTATCCTTAAAAGCCCTCCCTTGCGCCCTCTTTACCCTGAGGAAATGACACGAGGCTATGAAAGAGTACGAGGCAATCACTTGGTGGCTGAGGTTTGAGACCACAGTTGTCCACAAGCATCTTCAAAACTGCTGAAAATAGATGTCCTCAGCTGCTACACAACCATATTCACCCAGGCTTACTACTACACCAACCCCCCTGCAAGA
>JAJHUR010098777.1:18022-60997 GCA_027495735.1 Lutjanus campechanus | reverse complement strand
AAAAATATAAAAAAAAAAGAAAAAAAAAAAGAAAAAAAAAAAAAAAAAAAAAAAAAAAAACAAACAAAGCTAAATTAAAAATAAGAAATCCCACAGGTTTTTAAAACATTCGCAAAAACAAACCAAAAAAAAAGGTCTCTTAAATGAATTCAACGCAGGTACGTTTTCACATTGATTTGCTTGACCTCTCTCCCACCTGTCACATTTCTATACAAGTAGAACAAAAAAAACAAAAAATGAATATACATGCAGAAAAATCAGGTTGAGCTAAGGTCAAGGGTCAGTGGGTGGCCAGGTATTGGTCAGGCGAGCTTAGAGAGACATCACAGACAATGGTGGGATGATGAGGCCAGGAGTTTGGCTTGGCTTTCAACATCATGAAGACATGCTAGGCTAATGATGAGCAAACAGGCATGGAGATTTGTTCTAAAAAAGGAACAAAAACACGAAAGGAAGAGAGGAGAGAAGAGAAGAGAAGAGAGACAAAGAGGAGAGAAGAGAAAGTTAGGGGCACAGCACAAGAATCGTTTAGCCATGAGGCACAAAAACCAACAAAAACAGTCACCACATACAGTAAGGACAGTGCGGTAAACATTTCCCCCCCTGCTTCTTTCTCCCCTGACACACAAAAACGATACACAGATTTAAGGAAGTGACACCACCAGGACATATGGCAGAGACTCCGACATGCACAAACTGTATACTTGGCACCCAGAGAGATCCATCTAGAGCCAGTCCCTTGTGGGAGACTTGGAGGATGGATGGAATGACTGGAAGAGGTTGTTAATAGAGAAAAAGAGAGAGGTAGCCTAGCTTAACATGGCTTAGATAGATGACAGAGAGGAAAGGATGGGAGAAAGAGAAAAAAAGATGAAGAGATGAAGGAGGAGGGGGAGTAAAGACTGAAGAATGCAAAAGATTTTCACATTGAGGATGAAACGAACAAGACGGACAACATGAAAAAAAAAAGCCAAACACAGGTTGAAGCTCTGGGCTCGGGGGGTCTAACGTGACCTGGCTTCAGCCCTTCAAACACAACAACTGATCCTTAGTCAACCCGTCTCGCTTTGACCTGAAGGCAATGAAATGGCATGGAAACACACCTTGATGCTCTCCACTAAATTACAGTGACACAAAATACCTCCAGCGAACACTGACTCCAGTGATAGTCATAAATAATCATATACATTAAAATATTTAATCCGACTCAAATTACATGATAAAACCGCAGGAATGAAATACAGTAAAATGTGGAAAGATCATTGCAACCATTTTCTTTTTTTTTTTAAGGAATAGAGCGAGTCTCCCCTCCTGTGGTTGGGCTCCTTTCCCCCTGCCCCACTGAGTCTCTGCTGTGGTGACCTTGGCTGGAGGGTGAACTTACCCTAGCAGTGCTAGCATTAGAGCTGGGGAGGGGGGAAGGCCCCGGGGCTAGGATCAGTAGGGTTTGCTGTCGTTCTTGGAGCGCTTCAGCTGAACCTTCAGCCTCTTCATTCCGATCTGGAAACCATTCATGGCCTGGATGGCAGCTTGCGCAGACACAGGATTGTCATAGCTGACGAACCCTGAGAACATAAAGGTGGAGGACGCAAGTTAAACACATTCATTACATGGCTTTGTTAAATACTCGATTCTGATTGGTCAGCATTCTGAGATCATTCTAAGACTCTGGAGGAACAATAAAATCATTGTTAAATCACTAAAATCATTTTAAAATGAATATTTAGTCTCTAATTATTGATTGTTTTGGTGCATAACAATATAATAAGCAGGATAATTCACAGTGAGCAGGTCATTATTGTGAAATAAATCCCTTCAGGATGATTCAAACACTTCTGCTTTGCATCTATACATTATCCCTGATTTAACCCTGAACCCCAGCAGATTTCTAGAACGTTGCTGCACTGAGAATCCACACTTAAATAATTTTCCTCCTCAGCCCAAATAAACAGCTGTCTCAAAAACAGAAAGAAATAGACTATTACAAGTGGTTTTCATTTCAAAATGCACAATTTCCTCTTTAATTTCATACTAAACATGTTAGACAAAGTATTTCCAATATATTTCTAAAACCACCAGACAAAACAACAAGTAGTATGAAAAAACTGTGGTAAATGGCTGTGATGGGATGAATCTCAGTCTGCCTAAAAGTCAAGAACAATTATGATCCACAACACATCAATAATAGATCCTTCACTGGATAACACTGGGTTTTATACAAAATAAAAGAGAAATGTCCCACACAACTATGTTATAAGAACAAACAGTGTGGCAGTAGGTAGTGCTTTAGGCAACTTATGAGAAAAAAAATCCCTTAATTTAAATGTGGAAAAGATGCAACCAGTCAGTTGTTGCTACCGATTCATTGTCACACTTCACCCCTCCACCGCAGGCAGGGAGAGCCGAGTAGGTTGAGCTGTTTACTGATGGTGATTATGTAATGTGATTTCAAACAAAAAACCTCATGATGTCTTTGTTGTCTTACACGACTGTGTTGTAGGACGTGTTCTGGCAATTTGTATGAGGAAAAAATATCACTGAATTTATATGAAAAAGTCACGACCTGCCCAGTCGTCCATACAGACTCATCGTGTCCCCCCGCCCCCCCAGAGTTCAGCGTCTGCCTCAGGCAGTGAGGAGGAGGAGGAGGGGAGATCTAAATGTTATGATGAATATATCTGCTTCCAGTTACTGATGACAACTTATAGTGTCTATACCACAAAGCTCAGGTCTTTTTTCATATTTTAATACAATGGGGATGATTTTAAAATGACGGGTATTCCCCGGCACTATAGTGAAACATAGAACAGGCGCTTTGAGGTCTAGAGAGTTTAAGAGCAACTTAACACACTATTTTATTATTATTATTATATTATTATTATTATTATTATTATTTTAACTTTAACACAACCCATTCATATGTTAACTAAATGCAACAAACCCAACTGCTGTCACATGATCTCAACCTCTTCTTTCACATAAAAGCTCATAAAAACAACAGTTGCATAACTACAACTACAGTTGTATGAACTCTGGATGACCTCCAGAGACGATGCTCAGTATCTGAAATTTGACCGCCTGCAGCAACCAAAAAGAAAAAATCTTCACTCCACTGAGAGCTGATTTTTTTTTTAATATATATATATATATTTTTTTTTTTAAATCGGGGAAGTCAATGTTGTCCTGTGCTTCAAGATCACGGTGTACAAGGCAACATCATAGATGTTTCTCATATTTAGCAGGATGAGGAAGAGGAGGAAGGGGGAATATAAGGTAGAATAAGGTATAAGGTGATCCGAGTTATGTTCTTATTCTTAGACTCAGATTTATGTTTCCTCTTAATTATTTAGTATATACAAACTTATTTTCTTTGTAATTTTTTTCAAAATTAATTAGTAATTTCCTTTACTTTCAGAATGTCTGCTTTCGTTTTTAATGCTTATGTTTGATACTGTTTTAATTCTCATACCTTTATATCATCTGTTTTATATTTTTGAGTGTACATGACTAGAATTTTGCAATTATTTCATAAGAATAAAAATGAGTATTGACAACAATATGCCGTATGTATAATTTTTCTTTGCTCAATAAAACAGATTTAAAACAACAGATTTCTTCTCATTTATTGGATTTTCTCTCAAAAAGGGAAACTACTGCAATGAATACTGAAAAAATTGAGAGCAGAGACCACTGGTAGTTTAATTAAGTGACTAAAAAAACAATTTAATAACAGTCTTATGTATTTATGTTACGCATTTAATGTTATGTTAGTGTACATCATTTTTAGCTACATAATTTCTGTTACAAGACAAGGAGCACCTGGTTTCTCTACTTTCTAAATGGTAAAAAAGCTGGTTGTATTATATATGAAGCAGTGCTTCCTTATGGCCTCTTATATGTGAGGCCTGTTGGTGTTGTGTGAAACAAACATGAAGCAAATAGCATATTTAAAAAATTATTAAAGCTCCAACTAAGACCTGGTGCAGAGAAAATAAACGTGTGCATGGCTGTTACATTGCTGTAGATCAATATTAGTTCAGCCGTATTTTAATAGGAAGGTCTCACTAGGGATTTTTTGGTGGCACCATGGCAACTTTATAGCCACAACATGAAACAGCACGTTAGGAAGATCTATCAAGTATAAAATGTGTTGCCAACAGACTTACCAAAGCACTTGCTCAGATTGGTCTGTTTGTCAATGAAGACTTTGGCAGAGACCACATTTCCAAAAGGCATAAACATCTGCAGAAGATCCTGGTCCCCAAACTCCTGGGGCAGGTGGTAGATGAACAGGTTGGCGCCCTCTGGCCCTACTCCATTTGGTAAGAAAATCAAAAACTCAAGTTAGACGCAGATTTAGATTACATATATACACATTTACAATTAATTCAATGAGAAAGATTGAAACATAAGTGATAAAATGTCTGAAATAAATTGTGAAGATGTGATGCCAGAGTGTTCTGGTAAAAGCTGAGGAACTGCTCACCTTCCTTCTGGCTGCCAGCGATGCTCTGCTGCAGGAGAGACTGGCCGTAGAGGGAGGGCAGGGCGGAGGCTGTGTACTGCTGCATCCCTGAGTAGGCCTGGGTCAGAGCGTCCATGGAGCTGGCTGCTGACCCGTTGGCCATGGAGGCTCCCAGGCCTCCATTCATGGCCCCCATACCTGCAAAACACAAATACATCTGCTGTACACCCATGACGAAACAGGATTAAATGTTTTGGCCACCAGGGGGCAGAAAGACAAATTTTTACAAACTGTCATGTTACACTCGCTGGCCATTGGTCCAACAACTCAGCCACACAATCCTACCTTTGAGAAGATTATAATGGGCAGCTTTTGTTTAACTTTCCGAGTGATCTTTATTCAGGAATATGTCAATATAATGCAGACCTGTTCAACAACACTACAAACAACAACCTTACTAATAGGTATGTACTGATGTGACACGTACAGTAGTATTGGTATTGATCTGATACTGGTCAAAATCACTGGATCGGATATCATGAAGGGAAGGAAAAAAGTATAATCCCATATGATCCATTAGCCTAAACTATCACATAAATCCTCAAGTAAACTTCCAGCAACATGCTGTAAAGAGAGATGTGTCACATGAACAGTAGCTAAAACATGAGTGAGACCTGTCAGCAGCACTATTATCATGTCAGCTGAGTGGAAAGCAAAACAGCCAAGTGTAATTTAGGCATTTATTTAAGTTTTGAAAATCTGAACGATGCTGACTGATGTGAAAAAGTTTAAATAAAAAGAAGGAGCAGAGTATTTTTTTCACAGTTTGAGCATGATGCTTTTTAGTTGGTTAGGTTTAACACAGTGCATCCATACAGATGCATTACTAAGAGCTTAGTTATTAAAGAGAGGGGAAAAGATGGTGACAGTTTGATATTGGCATCTACAGATTGTGGCAGCAGCTCGATATCACTTTTTCATGTCCAATACTATCCCCACTTAATAAACAAATGGTAAAATTAATACCCCTCAAAATAAATTGTTATTATTCTTGTAATGATTGAATTTATGGCTGAGCACTTGTATTGGATTGTATTACATTTTATAAGTGTACCTAATAAAGTGGTCACTGAGTGCATTTTTTATCTGCTTGCAGATAAACAGCAGCAACAGAAGCTTAAGACATATATACGTAGAAGCCACATTGGCCTTTGGATCATATGTCAATGCCCCTGAATTATTTGTCCCGGTGAGACTGATCTGTGAACATCAACAAGTATAGACGAATCTGGGGAAGTACCAGAAGTGAAGAAGCCGCCATCCTGCGGTGGCGTCTACCTATAGTATGCCTGCACTTGAATGTGAGCTGTCATAAGAAGTGTACACTTTCCAATTTAAATGTGCTTTTTATGTAACTTTACTTTTGACATCGATGTCTAGGAAGAACCAGCACAGTTCTTGGCTGCTCCAAAAGTTGTGCCAAACTTCAAAATTTGGAACAAGAGTGAATGCAAAATAAACATTCACTTCATGAACAGTGCCCCTGTCTGAGACCACGCACTCCACAGAGATACACTGGGCGATCGCCAAAAGTGGATCAAGAATATTAACAGGAAATACATTTTCCCTGAAAAACTTGAATATGAATCCATTTTTTTTATATATTACACATTCGTCTAGCTACTATGTAATATTTGCAGAACGTCAATGTCGTCATATAAAAAAGGTACCTTCATCAGTTACTGAGGGCAGCTGTCTAATGTCAACAATTCAATTATCCATGCTGTCACTGTCAAGAGATAACGGCAAACATGGGGTCAAGAAGCAAATCCCAGAACCGCGGAAGATCTCGCAAGAACCACAGAGTTTTTTTTATCCGGAAGAAAACGCAGCTCCCCTGTTTACGTGTATGTGTTCAGAGGTCAATCTTGCCAGCAACAACATAAGCTGCAACCTTGACATATCAGAGCAACAAGCCCAAAGTACTTAATGCAGTGCCTATGTATTTAATGTCTATGCAACAGAACAATGCGCTTGCCAGTCCAGAAAACCAAAATTCCATTACTGTGAGCTTTTGAAGTCTTTCTGTTCCCTTGTGGTCAAAATCGCTTGATGTGGCATTGAAGATTACGTGCGACTGTGAGGAACCATGTGAATTCCTTATAGCTTTTATGCAGCTATTCAAAAAGGACATTCTTACCACTGACGCTGCTGGTGAGAGCGTTGAGGTTGAGGCCCACAGAGGTCCCAGTGAGACCCTGCAGGGTGCCCAGAGATGCCAAGGTGTTCATGGCAGCACCCGCGCTGGACCCCGCTGTTGAACCGGCTGTTTAAAGACACAATAAAAAACAGAAAGACATATGGGTTACCACAGGGGAGATGTGCTCATGCTCAAAACACCACATATCACTCTAAATGCCCGCCATCTTTGCCTCAAATGGTTATGGTTATGAGAGGATGACACAGCAGTGAGGGGGCAGTTAAAAATCTGTCTCTTAACGAGAAGAGGTCATTACCGCAGCAGCAATATGCTAAACTCAGACAGATGGAGCCAATGTATATTTACACAGATTAAAGGGAAATGGGGGCTCTCATAAAATTTTATATGTGGGTGATTAACTCCCATAAAATAAATGAGGAATGGCTGAGGGCCGTTAGGCAAATAGCAGATGAGGGAGGTTTGCAGATCAGTTGGTAGGTACCATCACAGCAGCAGGAGAGTTGACTGTGAACATATATGTTTATCTCAATGGGTGAGTAATCTTTATTCAGACTGAGATTTTAATGTTGCATGTGAAGATGAACACAGGTAAGTTCAGCAATTATGACGAAACAAGGTCAAAAACCCAGCCAGCAAAACACATTAATAAACAAGTACTAGGACTGCCACAGGGGTTGACTCGCACTGCTGCTTTAATACTGTATGTACAGTTCATGCACATGCTACAAAATTCAGCTCATGTTGTGTTTAATTACCCGGACTGGCCAGGGCTCCCAGGGCTCCGCTGTTTGAAGACAGGGCGCTGGTGGAGGTCGGGCTGCCAGAACTCTGGGCTGCAGCCGCAGCAGCAGCTAATGTGGCCAAGTTCTGCAGCTGAAGGGGGTTCACACCTGCTGCGAGAGCGAAGAAACAGAGGTGATTATCAAAGACATCCAAATTCATGCTGAAGTTTGTGCAGACCTTTCCAAAATGTCTTGGAGGGAATAAACTTTTCCAGAATGCAAGCCTAGAAGACCACATCTTTACAGTTTAAGATAGTATACTCGTATAACAAGACAAAACAAGACATCTGATCGATGTTTTTCACCATTTTCTGACTAATCTAATCTAATCTTCTAACTAATTAGTTGGAGCCCTAATTTCACACTGGTTTAAGGATTATTTTATATAATGCAGAAAATGCAGTATTGATTTTTGTATTAGACCAGAAATTATTTTTCAACATACAAAACCAACCCCACTATAATTATGGGGTGTTTTGTTTCTTACTTAAAAGTAAAAATGCACACGCAATATCAAAGCTGAGTGTCTCATTAAGCATCCACAAAAACCTGAGAAAGAAAAAAAAAAGTTCTTGACTGTTAGAAAACTTAGTTCAAGAATCATAGATTTTGCTGTTGCCATGCGTTGCCAATCTTGAGAAGTCGTCTAAAAAAAGGGACCACCTAAATATCAATATCAGATTAAAAGCACACTATATTTAGAATATTTTCACCGCTTTATTTTGCCGTCAGACATCCCTTTCCAACAGGAAACCAAGCCACCGTCTATCCTCTCCTCAAAGGTGCCAGACTCCTTTGACAAACTACTTTCACCTCACAGAACACAGGAGCTGCTGGACAACCGCTGCCTCAAAGGGTTATAGTTTGTTTCCCTTACTGTGTGACTTTTGTGTTTTAACACATTAGTTCAGATCTGAACTAAAGTCACTTGCTGCGGATCGAGGCATCAGTAGAACAGCAACTCCCATGTTCTGCGAGCTAAATTTGCTGCTTTTGTCCAAGAAGTCTGGAGCGATATAACAGCTTGAGTCCCCTCAGAGCAGCAGATTATTATAATTATATAATTTTTGTAAGTACAGCCTGTGCATAACCACAATCAATTCAACCGTGATATCAGGAAAGTGAACAAAAATTTAAATGACTGAATTTCAAATGAAAACTAATTTATAATACCTTTCACATGCTTATTTTGTACATAAGAACCTAAATTACATAGTTAAAAGGCTATTGAGGATATGGGTTTTCAGCAGCTTTAAGGAGGATTCCTCACAGGGCTATTGCTTTTTAATTTGACCAAGTCACGGTTTCATGTACAGTGTGTGTTTGTCTTTAAGCAGCCTGCACAGGCCCAGAATAGCAGCGCTGATTATTAATGTGCCACTGATCTGAAAGAAAGAGTAATGTGATTTACTGCAGTTAAAACCATGTGGGTGTAGAGCACTGAGTCACAAGGTTGGTGACATGAAAAGTGTCGGCTTGTTCAATTATAGAGGATGACTTTAGAACATCTCGACATCTGAAAAGGGTGAACTCACCTCCTAGCCTCTGAATACCATTAAAACTGCCTTGGTTACTGGTCGATGTCGCCTGCTGGAGCAACTGTTGGAGAGGAAAGAAAGAAAGAATCAAACAGAGTGCACAAATGAGGTCTTAAATGATCAATATAATAATATATAATACATGTATGATTGCAGTGGCATGTCTTATTAGATTTCTTAATGTGAATTCAATGCTGCCATTACACTATAAATGTGAGGACAAAGATTAGATGTTATAATCTTGGCTTTCATACACTCATCTTTTAATATGCGATGCTTAGTTCTGTTTATTTGTTTACTGAGGGTAAATGCTCATTAGTGATTTAGGCCCCAAAGACACTTGTCAATTCAAGACTTTCATATCCACATAAGCTTTCATTTACATTTAAGATTTGTGATCTGAACACTGATTACAATCAGACTTTGTTTTCCTGGGGTAAATGCAAATGAAGTTTGGCTCTCCTCCAGTCCAGGAGGAAGCAGTAATGCACCTGAAGTTGTAGGGTAATTGCTAAAATGCACAAGGTATTTTTCCTCTGGAATTTTTTGACAGTTTCTTTCATCAATAACAGTTAAGATGGTTTTAGTCAACAACTATCCTAAATGTGACACAAACACATGAATCATATTTAAGAACTACAAGTGCGACTAAAGTTTTATCGTCGTTGTTTGTGTTGCTTTAATGTGAACAACAGCGCATTTCAGTGTAATTTTATCTGCTGTTAGCCCAAGGACAGAGGGCACAGACAACAGATGTATCAAGAAAATCAGACAGCGAAGGGCTATTTACAAAGACCGCTTACTGACTCAGTAACATCACAGGAGGAGAAAAAATAAAGGTTATGTATATGTCTTGGAGACACGGATGCATTTTCACCTTTTCAACACCTGGCTGAATGAGGTGATTTCAATCCATCTTGTATGCTTCTTGGATACATGTTACTCTTTTGAGATCAGATAGGTAATGATTAAATATAAAAAGAGCCACAGTTTGAGGTGCAGCAACAACGCAGGGGCAAAGTTTATACAGAAACTCTGCATTTTAAGAAAATTGACCAAATACTAGATATTGTGTTTTGCCACAAAATTAATCTAATTCCCTTAATGCAAAACCAATGATACTTGGATCTATTTAATTGCAGCTCAGTCAGTTCAAACACTGTCCGTGACTAGTTAATGTGCATTCAACTGTCCCTAGTTTTCCTCCCAGAAACACAAACAGCTCAGCTGTTCATGTTACGTCCATGTTTAAGTCACATGCTCACAGCAGGCACATGCAAGTAGTCACATGCTGGTGTCCTTGAGCAAGAACACAAACTGGGTGTGACAAGATATTCCTATTCTGAGCTGAAGAGAATCAGTTTCTAGTTCATCTCTGAATACTGTGCAGCATTTCAAATTATAATATAACCATTTATTTATTTGCATTCTGCACTGTCAGTGTTTATATGTATTTGGCCTATGATAAGCAATTTTTTTTGATAGTTTAATAACAACTACAACACTTTTAAAAAAAGTTTTGAGGCCTTGACTGATGCATTTTCATGCAGAACATTCGCTATAACAATTACAATCACAGTATAATTCAATAAAACATATCGCTGAGAAAAATCCTGTCTTTGTGACCCTTAAGCTTTGTGAGGTGTTTATATTCGTGTATGAACAGAACACAGTCTCAAACACTGTATTTCTTACATGTCTAATGTGTTGCTTGATATCTTGTGCAAGATGGTGGCGTGCAGGGACACAGCAGGTCATGGCTCTCCATTTCGGTGCTTTTTTGTGTGTAGTTCAGTGGGTTTAGTCAAGCAAATCATGCCTACAGCCACCAGGATTTACTAAACTTTAGATCATCTATTATTCAGCTGTGAATGTTTGCTTATTGTGGTTGTTTTTTCTCTTGTGTATTTTAGTATGTGTTCTCTTTATTGCACTGATCAGTAGAAGCGCTCTAATTCTGTTGTATTATGTAAATGACAATAAATGTTTTTAAAATCAAATCTATCATATAATCTATGTATTATTTTATATTGTAAGATAGTTCTTGCTTTTTCTTTACACTTGTACTTTGCCAAGTCAAGAGGCACAAGCAGTCAACATATGGCTAAACTATTAGAACAAAACTGTGCCATATAATGATAACATGAGTAATTGTGTGGCTCAGTGGGGCTGCGTGTTTGTGCAACACTTACAGCCAGGTACTGCGGTGTGAGGGTCCCCAGGCCGGCCAGGTTTCCCCAGGTGGAGGCGCTGTTGAGCTGCTGAATCTGCTGTACTAGCTGCTGCTGCAGGCGCCGCTGCTCCTTATCTCTCTGTGTGTCTGCAAACTTCACCACCAGAGGTGAGGAACAGCCCTGAAGCAGTGAAGAGGTCAGAGACGTTAGGCCGACTCAGAAGCACATTGAAAAATTCAAAGTTTATTTACCAATGCAAGGACACAGTCATTGCAAGGAATTTCTCAAAAAAAAGGGGAGGGGGGATCATCTACGCCTCAAGACAATTTTTATGCCTGTTGCATTCATATCAAAGCTAACACACAGAGGACATCTGCCATGCATAGCTGAGCCAGGCCACATTCCAAAAAGGGGCACAGGATAATGCTGCAGACAGTGAATCTTTTTAGCACTCTGAGGAGCTGAATTGAGTCCACAGACAAGCAGACGACAGATGGAGACGACACTTAAAAACATGACATTCAAATGGAGAATGTGTCAGCAGACATTAACAAGAAAAATGCATTTACAATACACACAATCTCACAAACACACACTGTTCAGACAGACGCATGGACACGAGGCATGCGGTGCAAAAAAGTATTCTGAGAGTTGAGAGCCAGACAGGGACCAGGCTGGACAGGGAAAATGGCTTCTGAACCAGCAGCACCTCCCATGGCAGCTTGGGGAGATTGTGATATGGGGGCGGGGGGGGATAGGTGGCACCACCAGTGGGGCCTGCGTTTAATCTGGTAGGAAGAGTGTTATGTTTGGTTGGGCTCCTAATTAGACGTGGTCTGATGCTTCACTGGGGAGCCTCTGACCTGCTAGCTGTCAAATTACTGCTGCTCCACTTCCACTAAGACATCATTGGCTACATGATGACATGGACCCAGTTTTTTGAAGAAATCTAATAGGGTGGCTGCTCCAGGCTAGGTTAATTCTTTGTTAACCTATATTTGATGGTTTCCCTGTGGTCCAAAATATAGATTGATTATGGCGGACTGGGCCCTAAAATATGATCAGAATCGATAAATGAGATGCATTTTAGTTCAGCCCAAAATTAGAGATGACAGCAATTCTCGCCGCTCCAGATTCAGCAGCAATGTTTCAAGTTTTATTCGATTATTTTGCAGACGACAATGTAATTTTGTAATTGGCGAGAGTGGTTTTTTGGAAATGACTCATGCTCTGTGATGAATGGACGCCATCTGCTCGGACAGGTTCTTCGTCTTTCCAACACAAGGGGGCAGCAGAATGTATGAGGGGTGGGGAAGGGAGGGGGGGAAATGAGAAATAGGTGCTAAGGGGTACAGTACCTCCATAGTCTGAGAGTGATGCATGGTTTTGATTGCATTCTGTGCCATTGCCCTGGTAGCAAATGTGACAAACGCACAGCCTGTAGGGGGGGAACAATAGGAGAAGGGAGGGGGGGAGGGAGGGAGGGACAAGAAGAAACAAAAACAAGACAAAAGGTTTGGACAACTCGTTATGAACCCCAAAAAAACACATTACAGTACAGAGAATGGCAACTCCCAAGCACACAGAAACCACCCTCACTGGTTAGCACACGGAGAAAGAAACACAACAAGGAGAACAGTAACACGTGTCACATGAGCACAGTGATCGACGGATTAAATTGCCACCCAGAGAGGCTTGACTAGTGGTGTCATGGTGAAAACAGTCAACATGATTATATACACATAAAATGCACACATAAATACACACTGAAAGGCTTTGATTTGCTAAAATACGTAAGATCTGCAAACATCAAAGACTATTACGCTCCATTTCAAATTGCGGTTACATTTCGCTATGAAAAAAATAAAGGAGAGCAGAAAATCATGGCCAACTGTCTCTGCTAAGAGGTTTAATCGTATACATCAAGCCTGCGATCTGAGGCTTCATGCAGTAGAGAGAGCTACGTAGGAGATGCAACGACAGGCTAATTCCAGCCTTTGTAGAGAGTGTGATGAAGGAGGCGGTAAAGGAGGAGCTGAGCAGAGCCGAGCCGCCTGCCAGCTGAGCCCACGAGCACCAGCAGCCAGCGGTTGCCAAGGCGACGGGCCATTGTGCCGGACAGCGAGTGCGGTGGCCCTTCACTGTGAGATGTGGAGGCTGAGTGTAACGGTGACGGGGAGGATAAGACTATGGGGATGGAAATGGGTGCCACTGGAGGTGAATAGCACTTCATTTGTGGGGTGAAATGAAGAAGTAGGGAGGGGCTTGTATAAATACTTGATGAGAATATGTACTCGGCTAACGCTGAGGGTGCCGGCTGCGAGGCCAAGAACACTGTGCTTATGCTCTATGCTGAGAGCACACCCACCTCTGCTCTGACCATCTGGTCCCCGGAGAATTCGGCACTCTTCGATCTGCCCGAAAGACGAGAACATCATTCTGATCTCGTTCTCGCCGTATTTCTTTGAAACCATTCCGATGAAGAGCTTTCTGTCTTCTACCGCTGCAGGAGAGATGAAAAGAGAGCAGCTATTCAGTTAAACCCAAACAATTACGGAGCTATGAAAGCCGCGGTTACATCAGGCGTTAAATCATGCACCTCACTTTCTCTTGTTGAAGCTCTCTCCTTGTCATGCTGCCACATTTTCTGCCTCTCACTCGAGGTGCCAGCCTCTTGGTACAAATCTCTGCAACTTGCAGCTTTGTTTTCCTCAGTGTCTACTTCTCTAGACAGATGACTGTATCATCCATTTGTGGTCTCCTCCAGATCCCCTGTACCTGCCCTACTCTTCTCCCCTTGGTGCCTTTTAAATCCCTTAATCCTCCTAACCCCTGACACTATATAGAAATTGTGTATTGCTGCACATTCCCTGAACTAAGTCCTTCTCAGGCCTTCATATTTTGGCATTAAATAGAGACACAATCCAGCCCCCACCTTCTTTTAAAATATCACACTCACAATCTCATTTTCTACTTCAAAATTCCAGACTTTTCCAGACTCAAGTTTCCAGATTTCTTTAGTTTTTTGGACCATATTTGACTACTAGCTTTATTTTCCCATTTGAAATCTTTAACCACTCAGAGTTCACACTTGAGATTGTCGAGCCAGCCCAGACGACATTCCTCTGCACAAAGAGAAAGTAAAATAACTATCTAACCAACTATACAATTGTTTTCCATGAACATATTGAATAAATAATAACATATTATTGTGTCCCCTGATATTCACTCGTCTTTTATTATAAATAAGAACCGAAATTGAGTTGAAAAAGGTTACATAATTTTCACAGCATCTGTGCGGCCTTGTTTATTGAAGTCCATGGAAATGGTGATGAACACAGAACATGAAAGGTATGGTTTCCTTACGCAGAAAAGATCTGTTTATTTTCTGATTAGTGCTGCAACAATTAATCAGTTAATTTAATAACTGGTAATAAGTAATGAATCTACAACTATTTTATAATCAATTAATCAGTTTGAATCCTTTAAGAAAAAAGTCAAATTCTCTGATTTCAGTTTCTTAAACGTGATTATTTTTGGTTTCTTTACCCCTTTATGACAGTAAACTGAATATCCTTGGGTTTTAAGCAAAACAAGAAACTGGGAAATCTTGTGCTTGAAAAATCGACATTTTCTGACATTTTATAGACCAAACAACTATAATCGAGAAAATAATCAACTGATTAATCAACTATAAAAATAATCATTAGTTGCAGACCTATTTCTGATACCCAGGTCACTGTATAACGGGGCTTTCCTCAAGGATTTGGAGTAGCCAGTAAATTAAAATATTGCATATTTTAATGAGTTTGCCTACCTGAGTGTAAATATGCAGTGAATTATTGTATAGGAGAATCAGGCTTCTTGTGTGTCATGTAGTTTGCATAATAATGTATTAGTGAGTGTTGGTAATGAGGCTGCCATCAATTACTATTTTCACTGATAATTAATCTGTTGATTATTCTCTTGATTAATTGATTAGTTATTTGGTCTACAAAATGTCAGAAAATGATGAAAAATGTCGATCAGTGTTTCCTAAAAGGCCAAGATGACGTCCGATGAGGTCTTATTTTGCTGACAACTCGAAGATATTCAGTTTACTGTCACAGAGGAGTAAAAAAAACAGTACATGTTCACACCTGAGAAGCTGAAATCAGAGCATTTAAATTTTTTTTTTCATAAAAAAAAGTACTCAAACCCATTAATCGATTATCAAAATAGTTGGCAATCAATTTAGTAATTGATTTACAATTGATTAGTCATTGTAGCTCTTGTTGGCAATGCGTCTTAAGAGATGTCTCGACTGTTAAAAGTGCAATTTAAATAAAGATAAATCCTTCATCTGCCGGAAAACGCAGAGCTCCGACTGCTGCTCCATGCTCAAATCAAATTTCATACAGTTCTATACTGCGTAGAAACCCTGTTTGAACTGGCTAAATCTTCCTCAGCTAAGATTTTCCCTCAGCAGACATCATCTCTGGCTGTTGTCACCCTGCGTTTCACATGAATCCACTTACCACTTGTTTTCTCACTGTCAGCGGGTTTCATCTGGATAGGATGATGCATCTGAAATAAAGGGCAGAGAAATGGTTACCACCGCACCTGTCACCATTAGAAACCATGCAGGTGCTTGGCCTCGTAATCTCTCATCATCACAAGGGTCTCATGTCTTCACACTCACACCCCCAACCCCCCACCATCTTCAAGCATTTCTCTCTCTGCTTCTTGTTTTGTTCTCTCGCTCTGAAACCATCATCCCTCACCGCTGCCAGTTTCAGGAGGAAGTGTCTATGAGTTGATGGCGGGGGATCAAATTCTCCAGTATCCAATTTCACTTCTCGCTGTATTGTAGACTCGTGATTGAACTTATCGATTCTTCCTGTCAACATCCCTTATCTTCTTTAGAACAATTTTAGAGATGGTTGACAAGCAGGCCAGCTCTGTATTGCTTTGAATCGTACAGAGAGTTTTAGTTTTTGAGATAATATATTTCTTTAACCAGCTACATGAATCCAGCCCTTTAATAATCTCAATCTGGCCCTCAGATGGATGAGAGCCTGGTACTTGGTCTGATGACAGTGTGCAGTAGTGTGGGATCATGGGAGGTGTTCTCTTCATTAAACAACTATTGCAGATGCAAATCTGTATGACATGACTCAATCTTCACATGACGTGACTCAATCTTCACATCCTCAATTTTCACAGACGATGAAATATTGAAGTTTTGTTCGCGCTATGTTTAGTCACGCTTGCCGACTTCGTTCCTCACTCTCTGACATTTCCTGTGTTTTCCTGGTAATTAGCAACAAGCCATTAGTGGGAAGCTCACTGGCACCTTTATGTAATTACAGATTTCTCTGGGTTTGAACATTGTTGGAAACAATGTATACTAACTCAATAAAACTCAACAACACATGTCTAGCGTTTTTAGACATTTTAATTCAGAAATGGCACATATTTTGGGCTGGTTACCCAACTTCAACACGTATACAGCACTGACCAAATTGAGTACTGAAAAAGCCTCATCATTTGATAGCTAATTTTAATATCAAACTAATGAGTAAATGTCATTAGTGTCTGCATGCTTGTACCAAGATCTAAAGATGCTGTTGACTGGCATGCAGGAAAAACACTACGTTAATTCCAGAGAGCGGGATAACTGTTGTGTTTTCTTTAATCACCAGGTCTTTGAACAGTGAGCAATTTTACTGTAATTTGCAATGCAGTTTTATTTTTGTTAAAATTGATTTGTTATTGAGAAAAGTATCATCTCCAAGGTATGGGTGCTGGCATCAAAAATTTTGCACAATACCCAGCTTTATACATATTATATCTTTAAATTAAGAAGCTGCTTCTGATGTAGCATATTTTGCTGTGCTTTGTACACATTTTTTTCCCAGTTATTTAAACAAATAAAAAGGCACAATGTTTTACACATATTCAATCCTAACTTTCTGACAGGAAATGTAAAAATCAGGCCCCTTGGCACTAGGGATGTAATGATTAATCACAGTTCAGAATTTAACCAATTAAACATGTTTAACCAATAATGCAGGTATTGTTTACCATTTCTCCAGAGCTCATAGGTTTTCTCATGATTTGATCCGCCTTGCCAGAAATGGCAGTAATTAAGGCCCATTTAACATTGTTTTGAGCCATTTGTTCAATGAGGACAGACAGACAAGAGCAGGTGCTTTGAGCAAGAGCCCTATTATTTTATCATTCTGTTTGTTTAAATTGTTTGTGCTTCATAAATGAATGTTTCGCTAGAATTGTTTCAATGGAACTTCAACTGAGAAAAAGACGGTGGCTTCATATATTGTTAATTATTAATGATTAATCATTATTGATTGTCAACATTTTCAACTACTAGAAAAATGCACAAAATCTGCAATCCTTCTTTCCTTTTTAAATCTGTCCCTTCTATTGTAAAAAAGTAATTGAATAAACCTGCTCTATCCACCACTATCTCACGTACAAACAGAACCAGGTGTGGCAAATCAGAGCTGTGAAAAATCTCATATGAGTCAGCCTAACATCTCTGAACATGATGCTCTTTCTCGAGCTGTGTATGTGAGAAAGTGGCTGCAGAACAACTGCTTCAGGATCTGTCATTCTGTGCCATTTAATGAGCACTTTTGTCCAAGGCGACTCATAGAACTTGAAAGCGAATATATTTTTAGCACATTTACCTGCCATGTGACGCGAAAGAAGAGGGAAATAAATCGAGCCGTGAGATGCCTGAGCAGGTTGTACTTATGAAAAGTGGTGGGTTTGTTTTTGACAAGCACTAAAGAGAAGCGGACAGATGGCCTGCTCAGTATGGGTACTGGCTAGCGTCACTGACCAAGGAGAGCGAGGCACAGAAGGGAGAGAAAGCAGGAAACAGAGAAACAAGCTTTTCCACTGTCACGCAAACCAAACTCAGTCACTTGCAGTCAATGCCAGTAACAGTATGAGTGGGGATTGGGATTCGAGAGCTGAGCTGTTAGACCACACTTTATTTGAAATGTCTGGCTGATTGATAGTCCTCCAGTGAAGAGCTGGGCCTGTATTCTCAGCCGGCTACACTCATTTATCAACGCGGTTCAATATTTACCTGTAACCTCACTGACAGAGGCTCCTTTTCCAATAGACTGGGCTATTGACTTAATCGACGGTTGGAGTTGTTTGGTATAGATTTAATTGATTGGAAGGAGAGTCATTTAGGACGGTGTACGGGCAGGGCAGATTTGTAGAGCTTTAACAAGCAATTGCACTTATTCCAGTTGACTGAGCTTTAATCTCTCTAGATAAATCAGGTAAGGAATTAAGAGACCGCACTTACTCTAACCAGGCTGCATTGTTAAAAAAAAAAAGAAAAAAAAAGACTTTGACTTGCCTCCTTTTATACCTGCAACTTTGGGAAATAAAAATGTAGATGTGCATCAATGATTCATGAAGACAAGCATTAATAATTTGTTCCACTTTGTGGCGATCGGGTCCTGTGCCTCTGTGAATAATCTGCTGCCTGGTCAAGCACACTTTACCTGATACCTGCGCGTATGTATGTGTGCATGTGTGCGTGTGGGGGGTCAGC
Organism: Lutjanus campechanus; assembly: GCA_027495735.1. Classification (NCBI taxonomy): domain Eukaryota; kingdom Metazoa; phylum Chordata; class Actinopteri; order Lutjaniformes; family Lutjanidae; genus Lutjanus; species Lutjanus campechanus. The sequence goes on along the minus strand of JAJHUR010098777.1, from coordinate 42,238 downwards.
AGGGTTATCAATTCTGTGTGTTGCGGTTCAGGGCAGTCCTAGGTGTGGTGTTAGTGCATACTGGGGGCTGAGATATTTCTCAGGCCAGACAGGCGTTCAGTGAGCCGAGAGCTCATTATCGCCCAGCGCACAGCTCACAGCCTGCACCAGGGATGTAGAGGGGCTCAAGCAGCTAAAAGCAGCCCATACTGTGCTTACTCACCCCACTTAAGGTCTTTATGTTGTGCAGTGCATTCTGGGCCTCCAGTGCAGCTTTTCTTGTATAAAAAGTTACAAAACAGCATCCTGCAGAGAGAGAAAAACAGGGACAACAATGGGCGGGGGGAAGGAGACAAAAACAGCATTAAATACACGGTGCATACAGACAGTAAATGTAATATGACGACTGCTGCAGAGCAGGAAAGAAACTAAGTAGATGAAGAGTATGTTCTCCATGTGATATGCACATGTTAGAAACATGTGACAGGATATTCTTAGATGGTGCTCATGAAGGAGCTTGCAGCGAGGACACAGGAGTAATGAGATAGTTGAAGGCTGTTGTGTGTGACATGGCCATGGAGATGACCACAGGGTTAGATAGCTGTCAGGAGGCACTGATGCACAAGTCCGCGGGTCAACAAGGCCCGGGCGAGCCAAGGCACAGTACCAACACATCAACAAATCAGAGAGAGTGGTGCTGCATTACATAAGAGCCCAATCACACTCAAACATCCATACAGGAGGCATGAAAACAGCACAAAGAGACAAGAGGGAGCAGGAGGAAGAGGAATCATGGGAGGAGAGAGGTGGTGGGGGAGGGGGCTGAAGAAAAGAAGAGCGGGGGAGGAGGAGAAAAAAAAAAAGCCTCTCATCCTTCCGTCCCAGCAGACCGCCAGTGGCGTTCCAGCCTGTCAGTTTCACTGGGCTGGGGAAGTGGAGCACTGCAGCGTCTCTGACCTACATAGTGTGTATTATGCTGTTACTGGAGCTCCCAGGCCGCGGGGAGGGCTGTTGAACTCTAATATGCATCGAGCTGCTCTCTTCTCTCTCTCGCAACCAGCTGAGCTCTCTCTTTCTCTGCTGCTTAGCCCTGCCTCCGATTTACTGGAGCTAAATAAACCATCCAGAGAGGCGTGATAGTTATCAGATGATTTTTTCATGACCTGCAGTAGACGTGACCTAAAAAACACCACAAATCTGATGGCTCCTCAGAGCAGATCTGTGGCAAAGTAAACAACCAAAATGGAAGTGGGATTACAGCAATTTCTGCTAACAAATCAAACAAAAGCAAGATTGATGACATCAGAAGGGGGCGAAGGGTGTATTATCTGCCATGCAAATAAACATAAGCGAGATAGCATCAGGCCGTCGCGCTTTGACAAAAATGGCCCCCCACTTCTCCCAGTAGGAGTAGGACTACAGGGAAAGGAGGATGGCAGTGAAATTGATGGGTGTGGGGGGAAGTTGCTGCACCATATTCACCTCACACAAGCTGGGTGAGCCAAAGACCGCTGTGATCAAGCCAGATTATCTATTAGAATACATTAACATTGCATTAACATGTCAATAGGCCATCACAGCTGACACTCCACACAGAACAGGGGAGGCTTCTGCTAAAAAAAAGGGGGTCTTTGAACTCTTCAGCCTCCCAATGAACTGCACAGTGTTGCCTGTATATTTATATACGCTCAGCATAATAAGCACCCTGGAGATTTCCCGGTGTATCTTTGAAGACACTGAGGATTATTCTGTGACGTTTGATGTGTGCACATCTTCGTAAAAAGATCATGTGAATCAGGTGCTGTCCTGGTGATGACAGAGTGTGTTTACCTTTAGGGCCCTGACACACTGAAGGCTCTTTCTGACCAAACAGTCAGTGAAGTGAGCAGCCCTGGGAACTAAACCGAGATCGACATCAGGGACACAGGAACAAGAAGGTTCCATTTTACGCATTCCATTAAGATTAAGCAAATTATACAGCTAACCAGTTAAAAGGAAACTGATTTACTTCAGGCAAATTTTTGCACGTGACAAGACAACACAGGGACTCATCATGTTGCTCTTTGTACTTTAGTGCTGCACGACTGACGTTTGAATGGATGCTGAAAAAAATAGACATAAAAGGAGATCAAAAACGCCAGAAAGGCAGGATGTCTGTCTCCAAGTAGCTGTATTGTTGTCAGCGTGTCTTTCACTTGTAAAAGAAGAAAGGGCGGGGACAAAACGTAAGGACACACTGTGCTATATGGGTAAAATCTGAGATTCACTAGACTGAACAGCCAGTCTGACAACACAGTCTCTCAGCCTGCCTTCTCCAACGATTTTAGAGAAACTCCATCAGCGGAACAGCAGCTTATAAGGGCCGAATAATGCCAACGGCCTTGGACACACCTCAAAAACTACGGGTCACGGTTGGCTTGAGACCTTTAATCACAGCCAAGCGACTCCGGACGGCTTGGTCCAGCTTAGCGTGGCCGTGAAACCACTGGTCGCACAAAACGGACTCCATTTAGACACAGAGTCCAGCATCAAACAGGGTCCCACCACATTAAAACCCCAGTGGATTAGTGCCTGCCTTTAACCATAGTGAGTCACCCAACCATCAAAGGAATTGAAATTTGGGTGGTGTCGTAAACCCGGGACAGTTACATCAGGGAAACTGTCGTTTACTTCATTCACCTGCAGTTAGTTACGGGAGACTGAGCACTTCCAGTGGCACTTTGCAGCTCTCTGCAGACAGCAGGCTTCCACTTCACCGTCTCCTCTAATTGCAACCTAAACTGAATCGCTCAACTCGAGCACCATTTCTAAAGGTGAGCGCATCGATAGATGTCTTAATGGAAAATTGCAGTTGAGTAACACTTCCTTCATACAATGCTGCTTTTAAAGCAGCATAGCACAGTGAAAGACATTCCATAAAGCAAGGTTATGGAAAAAAGGTGTTATTTTTTAACCCTGAAACAAAAGACGATTGAATCATCTCATCTGTAAGTGCAAACAGCTGCATTGCGTGTGCAGACAAGCAATACTGTGCATTGCCTAAGGGGATGTGCTGAAATGTGACAGTAGATGATGTGGCAATAACAGGGTTTTGTATATTGCGTTTGACCACTAAAAGCAAAGGAAATTGAGGACAACGGTGGCCCTGATTGGTCTCTGTACTTCTGGCCATTGGAGGGTAACCAACCAATATTCATTATGGCATTCATTATTAAGTAATTTTATCATTTACTTAATTTGTTTTAAATTGAACAGAAGATAATTTACTCTATAAAATGTAAAAATGACAGCCAAGTTACAACACCCCAAAATATCTTAAAACTAACTATATACCAAGACCCCTGTTCTCCCAGTATAATTGTAAGAGGCAAGAAATTGCAAAAAATAATGGATTATCAATCGTAATCAGTGTATTTAGTCTTAATCCAACTGATTAATCAATTACTCACTCAACACTATATTTACAAAATCTAGAATACAGCATTTGTAAACCTCTGTGTGATAGGAGACGAAACAATCACTAAAATAATTTTATTCCTTCGACCGTACCTTTGCTCTGAGGGGGATTCTGGGTGCGATCGCGGAGGATGTTGATCTGGTGCACAGCTCCGAAGGGCTCAAAAAGCTCTTTAAGTTCTGTTTCTGACCAGGAACGCGGGATCTGTCCCACAAACATCTTGATGGAGTCTGGGTCAGGCTGGTCCAAGTGCTCCAGCGACCCGTTCATCTTGCTGCCGTTTCCGTTGCTACGAGAAACAAAACAAAAATTGTTTTTAGTATACTACAGTCCAAACAAAATTCATTTTGTGAGTTAGAATCAGTGGTCATATATGAATACACATGGAGTTCACTGGCAAGGACCAACATGCATCAATTAGGCAACAAGGATGACTCAACACCATGCTATCAAAAACAGTACTTTGGGTCTGACGCTTTTGCACAATATCTTATCTAAACTGGAGGTCAGCAACATGGTATCTGTGTTATGTGGACAGAATTATTTCACTTTGGCAGAGAGTTTTTAAAGTATCTAGCATGCGACTAAAAGGCAGCCCTTTAAATTAGAAAAAGACCAAGTTTTAACTTCAAGGTTAAATGGTCTGCTTCAACAAGATAATATTTCATTTCATCCATTTTAGATGATAATGGTCACAAAATTGCTTCAACAAGTAGTTCCAGCCGACTGACCGAGGGTCAAAACATAGAGATTGTTATAGAGATTGTTAATTTAAGAGGTCACAAAAACACACAAAACCAGCTCTTCTCCAGAGTGGGTTAGGACTATTTGTCTGTCACAGTAAAAACCTCTGGCAGGAAAAACATGAGCATTTTCCAGGGTATGAAAAGAGATACACAAATTGCTGCTCAGTTTTGTCTCAATATTTTCATTTTATCTGCTTTACTTGACCAATTATACCTTTGCAAATTGCCTGTCTTTCTATTATACTTCATAATTTTAACAACTCTCATGCAAAAAAACAAAATTATCCAGGCTTTGTTTTCTGACCATCTTTTGTCACACATGTTGTTGATCACCAACGTATTTTAACAAGCTAATGTTTCTGGCACTGTGAAATACTTGTTATAATTACTGTTAGAAAGATTTACAATGCAAAAACAGCTAAATCAACACAATAAAACATATTGCAATTGAAGGCAGTTTCATAGCGATGTTAAACCAACTGTGTTTCTTTGTGGACACTAAAAGTAGTGAAAACATTTTTGGATTTTAACCATGTACATAAAATTAGTCACAAGAAACAAATTTTTAATAACCTCAGAAAGAAAGAGATAAAGCGCCACATTAACATAAATTATTTTTGACAGTTTTAACGAGACTCCTGTTAGCTTGTTCCCTAAATGAATTGACTGTATGAGTGAAACCACCAAAGCATACCGGAATCCACCTTAATTGTGATTTATTAGATGGGCTAGACTTTGTGTTTTTACACATTTCCAAATTTCTGACAGGGGGCCAAATGATTTAGCATCAAGTCCTTTGCAGTGTGACTATTCAGATACTGAAACAATATATTATTTACAATAATGGACTCTGAATTGCATAGCCAACAACATATCGAGCAACAATCTGGGTGGTAGGAGTAGTAGCGCAATAATGGAGATGGGTGAAATACTAAATTGTGCCATTTTCCTTTCAGGCAAACCTTAGGGACAGAGAATCAATACCCACTAGTGTACCTACGAGTACGGCACCTTTGTCTCACTCACACTCTCACACACTCAAACACTTCCTGACAGGAGTGGAGGCGCTGGAAACCAGGAATGAGGCTTCAGCCATCCACTGATGTCGAGGCAGCAGAATCATGTTAAGCATAAAGCATCACTCCCAATACAGATTGTAGTAGTACCACAGAGGATCAAGAAGGGCCAAGGATCGCATGTAACACATACCGCAGGACCAAAATTCTTACAACAACATTGTAAAAGCAAGACTGACACAAAGATACACTAACGTAAAAACAATTTTACACACAGACCTTTGGACGCGAGCCATCCATCTCTTACAAATTGAGCCCAGCCGTTCTGCAGAAACACCAAACTCCTTGAGGGACTTAAATGACATACTAACAAATCACACTTCTTCGGCTCTTTCTTCTGAAATCCAACTCCACGCCTCACTACGAATGTTTTTTTTTTGGAGGTTGTCAATACATTAAAATAATGATATATAAACAAAAAAAAGCCCCAGTGAAACAAAAGCCTCTCCACCAAACAAAAAAAAAAAAAACAGGGGTGAGTGCCCCCCTCCCACCAGCTCCGACAGCTAAACGAAAACAGCACTGCAGAGCTCTAAACCTCCAAGAATCGCTGGTTAGCAGACAGAGATTTTGCGGTACATCTCCTCCTCAGGCGCTTTGGCGATGGTACAGAGAGTAACCTACAGCTTCTTCACCACAGCAGGGGAACAATCACATATTGTTCCCCCATGCTGGAGAACACTATTCACCGTTCCTCTACAGCACAATGGGCCAAGTCAGAGAGATGCTTTGGAACACATCGAAGGCTACGTCTGCTAAGGCCACAGCACTGGTGGGTGACACCATTTATCCAGTTTTGCCAGTGGCACTCCGACGCCATTTTGCTGGGGGCCCTTTGATGAAATCTGTAGCTGTAAAAACAAGCTTCACTTGAAAAACTGGATTCGTGTCCCAGTATTCAAATACATGAAAATCAACTCCCTTTGAACGCAGAGTCTCTTTAACAATCATTAAATTCTCAATACCCCCCGCAGCTGTGCATTGTCTCTTCAGTCTAACAGACTGCTGAAAAGAAATGTGACTGCAATAATACATTTATTAGCTGACCCACACAAAAATGATTTAATTACTGCAAAAATGTCTATATGTGGTACATTTATATTACTCAAGGAAGTTAATTAAATTAGCAATTCAAGTAATTAAAGTCATGGATTCATATTGTCAGGCTCAAAGTGTAGTTACATCATGGAAGTATATTGTACAGACAAGCGCACAGGCAGTAGATCTTGGAGCTGTCACACTAAGAACTTTATTCACTGCTCAAGTTGAAAATGGAGGAAAGAGAATATAACAAGAGACAGAGGGGTTAAACTATAGAAACTATATAAGCTTTGGGAAAATTTCAAGGTTAAAGCTCCCATGCTTCTGCACTGGCCTTTAAGAAATGGAGTTCAGTTTGAGATCAGCACATGGATCTGTTATTACATCTACGAATCAGAGCTTCTGCACATGACAAGTCATCAGCACAGCCTCTGATTGGTTGTCAAGTCAATAACATGGTCTCTGATTGATCAACAGACTCAAGCCAAGGTGTCATAGGACTGCCAGCAGATTGCTAACAATTAGGTTTGGTAATATGTCCCTAAAATAATATTGCAATATTTCAGGGTATTCAATAACGATATGACAAAATACAAAAAACACTTTTGCTTTAGAACTTACAACAGCCGTTTACCTCCCCTCATACTCAACCAGGTACTGCTGCTTTATGCGGTGAAATTAGTTTGTTGTATTGGTCCTTTTACTGTTTGCCTTCTTGCACTTCTTACATATACTTGCTCCCCTTTTTGAAACTCCTCCACTGTGTAATATTGTCATGATCCCAATATGAATATTTTTTATCATTAAAAAAAATTCTAATTATATATTGTGAATATGATATGGCACACACTTAACTAACAACAACTGTTTCACACTAAAAAATGGATAAATAGGGCTAATCACACAAGATATTTAGTGTTGGATTTATCATTAGAGATTTATTTTACCACTTCTCCTAAAAAAAATGACATTGCAGTTCACGGGTGGATTACAAATCTTCTGAAAGGGAAACGATCTCATTGGAACAAATGTTGTAAGCACAGGTAGGTAACTTTTGTTAGTTAGCATTACTGTTAGCCTTTCCTGCTCAGCTTACGTCCGGGCTAACCTCCTTCATTTTACAAGCAGTTGGGAAACAGACAACACTTTTCTCGGTCTTGAGAAACTTTATTAACTGACACACTGTAATCTGTACTGTACATTTACTACCAGATTGAGAGCTAAACTTTTACTCTGCTCTGCTAGCAGCACTGTCACTCTCAGCCTGCTGGTCAGTCTCCCTCATTTGCACGTCACATTTGCTGCCCTATTACTGAAACAAGCATGACAGTATCCCTCAATCAAGTCCAACAAAACACAATTATTTAGGTAGTCGTAGTAACCCCCATCCCCGGGAATATTGCCTTTTTACTGCGGAAAGAGAAAAAAATAACTATACAATCATATCCCTAGAAACAGCTAGCCTAGCTTTGTCTGAAGGTTACAAAATCCATCTATCAACACCTCTAAAGCTCACAAAATTACTGCACCTGGCCGAGAAGCAGTCCGGCTTCTCACCGAGCTAAACGCTTAATAAGGAACCAAATGCCTAGTAATTAACTACAGGTAGCCCTGCTAGCTTAGCTACCACCATGGTGACAGCTGTCTGTGAGGATCAGTATCTGCCAGTCTGTCAGTTTTAAGTGGCAGATCTAAAGTAGTATCTATCAGTGGAACTTGAGCGTCAAGCCGTTTAAAGCAGCATAATGTTATGTCAATACAGCAGCGGCATTATGCCAATATAAAGCTGCTGGCATACGCCTTAACATACTGTCAACAGTTTTCATGGGGGTTATTTCTTCACTAGCTTCAAAGAAAACTGTTTACAGTGGGTTCTGTGACGTCTGAATAACAAGGACATTGTTTCGGTAAAGACGTGTCATTGCTGGTACTTTTCTTAAAATAATTTTTCAAATATTGAATGGCCTACATCTCAAAACCTAAGCATTTATAACAAATGGTGCTAGTGAGAAAATATTTTGTATTATTTGGGTGAACTACCCCTTTAAACATGAAGTCTGCATTACAGTTCAGTTACAGCATTTTACAAATTATTTAACTGCTTTACAGAAATCAACAGCTAAGGCCACTATCTGCTTAACAATCTTATTGACATATGCAACATTTTCCCCTTGCATGCAAATTATTGGCACATTATTGATAGAGGTACTGTTTCAAAAATACTATGATTGATTCAGTCAATGCTGCCCAGTTCTACTCCCTCCGTACACCACCCAGCAGAGAGCTCCCAGACAGTAGTGATGAAGTCTTTTGCTGAGCTTCCACAAACAGCCCTGCGATGTGGCAGCTCATCATGCTCCAAGACGCCCTGCAGCAGCTGACGAGTCATTCAGAGCCCGAGCCACGACAGTTGCATGCTTGCTGCTGCACCACCCATAAAAACAGGTGATTTATCTGGACCATGTGTCTGTCCTGTTGGTGAGCTCTGACCGCGCAAGTATGCCAGCGACACCTTTGCTGTGCCCATAATAGAAAGCCAGCCAATTTGCCTGGTAATGCACATGATTTTGAAAGCTCAGCGTTGTGCGTTTGGACGTTACTCATCCCTAAACCATCAGGGGTCACAGCGGCAACACATGTCACATGATTTTGTTTTGTCACCACCGCTGATAGAAAGCAAACTCAATGCTCCCCATTACTTACGGTCATTTGTATTATTAAAAAAAACTGGGTTGTGTGTATTTTTACCAATACCAACTATTTGTTAGTGTTATTTGGCACTTACAATATCAATTAAACTACCACAGTGTTGCTTTAATTAAAACACAGATCAAACAAGTCTTGTTAGGGAAATGTTGCACACAATGCGGAGTCTCTTCCTGTTTTGAGTAATGGACTAAAACTCCTTTGCCTTGGGCTGTTTTGGCAACCAGCAGCACACTGCTGTCATGCTTTATTGGGGATAAAAAAAAACAAGTCAAAGTTCACATGGACACTCGTAATGCTTCGGAGAAAAGAGGAAAATCAGTCCACGGAAACAGCTGTTTGCGAGTAATACCCTCAGAAAAATTCATGAGTTGCTTTTTCTTTCAGGAAACCAATGGCCTTATAAGCTGATTCAACGAGACACAGAATGCCTCTAATGCCTCGGTAATATCTTTGACAGCTGTCAAGTAGAACATAAAGGCGCTCTCTTCTAGCTCCATCTATTTTCTCCACTACTACCAAAAGGAGGTGGAATATTCTTTGACAGGTTGAAGAAGGTTTCACGCGCTTTGTATAAAAATATCCTCCTGACAGGCTTGAAGTTGGAACTTAAAAACTGGTCACAAACAGCAGCAGGATTTACAGAAGGTTTTCTGTAGGACCCCTGAGCCAGAATCACTCAGACTCGTGGCCCGGGTTTGAAAAAGGGAAAAAAAAAAACAAAAAAAAAAACAACAACCAACAAATGACAACCAAGAGTGGATGTCGCTTGAGGCCAGAAAGCAGAAACAGGAGGCCTGCGTGTTATTTGATTTCCATACTGAGTGGTCGACCCTAATCAGCAAATTGTGGTTCTGATGAGAAGTTATTAAAATATTTTCCTCCTGGCATTAACTCCAATTCAGCTCAATATGGCCTGATTTCATTGTTGCATTTCCCCTGATGAAGACAGACATGTTCAATCAGCCTCTGAATGGGCCGCATGTTAACAGACGGCCAGCATCTGATGACAAGGCCCGCCCCATTAGCTCCATAATCACACCAAGTGTCCCTGGCGGTTATGGATGACGTTGCTAAAGTAAAGCTCGTGTGAACAACGAACAGTCAAACATCCGACTAAATAAACTCTGCTCACGCCTCTGTCAGCCTTCAGACGGAGCATGAATTTAAATCTTCAGGTGGAGCTCACCGGAACAGGCAGCAGCCTCACCAATACATCTCGAATGAAGAGATAAACAGCTCACTAAAAGCTGCAATTACACTTGATTACTTTGACAGAGTGTGCTTGCTGCCCTGACTTAATCAGTCATCCATTATCCTAACCTGTGATAGGCAACAGAACATCTTTAATTAATACAAAACTCCCCTAACTAAACATCTCATTTTTTGGTTCCAGCTTATACCAACAAAACCCCCACATTTTTGTTGTGGCAGAAACCACTCACCCATTCAGTACATCCTATATTATAGACACTAAGTTTACACTAGAGTGAGCTGTAAAATGAGATTTCTGGACATATCTGAATATCATTGTTTCACTACAGTAACTGATACAGTGCATTGTTGAGATGTGGATGGTAGGTCGACTATACAATTTAATGTTGCTACCCTCACTAGTTGGCCCCATAAATGAATGAGTTATGGATATTTTATTCATGTCTTATGTTGTTTAATTGTTGTGTCTAAGATGTTACACAGCTGCCCACCAGACAGCAGCCACCTTCTCTTTGCATTAATGCCCAGATGGCCTGGATGTTGTAAACCAGAAAGGTGGAAAGTGGGACAGTTGACATAAAACCAGCACAGTTTGGCAGCATTCTGGTTTAGAGAATGAAAATAAGGTTGCATGTGGGCTATGTAAGAACAAACTGACATATAACCACTAAACTAGATCAATGTGTAACGACTTTAATCACAGGCATGTTATCGTTAAACTGCAAAGAAAAAAGGCTGCTGGTGCTCGGACTGCTAACGTTAGCCATTGTTTACCAGGAGACACTGTGATCCTACTCAGTCTGACAAAATAATACAGCTCATCACGCCAATGACTTCTATCTGAAGACGGAGACTTTCGAAAGTTAATGGAAAAAATTTAGTCTGAATACACAATGCTGGGTGCAAAATGGTCCCATCCAGATTGGAACACGACCATCAAAAAATGACAGGAATATTTAAAATACGATTTGTTTATTGATTGATGTGATGTGGTGTAAATGGTTTCAAATCAGTCTTAAAATCCCATTTTTGGGGAAATTTGGACTGCTCTCTGAGTGTTTCTTTAACTTTTAGACAAGTCGACGAGTCTAAATTATTTCCATTTAATCAGCACGGCATATTAGTCACTGAGACCTATGTTGGACATTTTTTGGACTTTTGGACACTCGGAAATGAAATGGTGGACATTTATATAGGGCACAAATAATTTGTTATGTCTGACATAGCCTACAACTGCACACAGAAGCTTTCTGCTCCACAAAGGCATCAATCAATCTGAAAGAAAGGATCTCTTGTTGTCACATCCCCTCAATCCAATCCATTACTGCTACTCTTGACTTGTGCACTCAAGAAGCACTTTCTAAACCAAACAGCTGATTCCACTTCATGTGGACTGCAGGTCACTGACTTTTAGGTCATAAGCATGCTGATCTAAACAGTGCACAATCTTGAAACCATTATCCTAATTAATATTTAATTTTAGAATCATATCATAGCTTATTTTGCTGCTTTGAAATACCTCTAGTACAGACTTTTTGCCACGCAGTACTGACAATTTCATGGACATGGTGGGTACATCTGGTCTTATGTAAACCGGTCCGACAATATCTTTTGTTTGCAAAGCTTCCAGAGGAATTTGCTCAACCTTCGATCACGCCACCCCACATAGGGGAAGTGATTATGAGTGTTCCAAGGCTGCGCATGTAGCTCCAGGATAGCCAGTCTTGTAATTATAGCCGCGCCAAGCTAGCAGCAGGAGCTGAGAAACAGGTGACAGGCAAGATCAGAGCCCTCCTACTCTTGGCCTATAACATCTGGCTGCATGGCACTCTCCCTCCACCAGCGCCACCCTCACAGTGTAGGGAGAGAACAGAACAGCTGGCCTGAGCAGCCCCCGGACCCTGTGCCAAGATCCTACACTTTGCACAGATCAACAGCTCCCTGGCCACAACAAAAGGGATCACTGTGACACTTAGCTTACTGACATAGCACTACAGCTGCACTGGCTGCCAAAGGATCACGCTTAAGCCCTGATAGTCACTCTCACCGTCAACAATCACAGGGATAAATCAATCAAATAGAGCTGAGGCCAGATCTAATCACCACCTCACTGTCTTCAAGTCCCACGGATAAGAATTTTAAAAAATCCTTCAGAAGTGTTAAATATTATAAAAATCAAACCATCCACTGATTCATTTCATTTTTTTTTTATCATTATTATTATTATTATTATTAATTTGGGATTATAATCAAAAATTAAGGCAGCAATTATTTTCACAAACAATTAGTCACCCAATTATTTTCTCAATTATTTGATTCTTAGGTCTCCAAGTGTAACAGTGAAAAGCAAAGGTGCCATGATTATTGGATTAATCAATTAGTTGTTAACTATTAAATTAATCACCCACTACTTTGATAATTGATTGGTCCTTTGGAGTATTTTTTTAAGAAATTCAATGATTTCAGTGCCTCACATGTGAATATGTTCTGGTTTGTTGATGTTCTGTGACAGTAAATCAAACAAAAGATATTTGAAGACATCACCTTGGGCTTTGGGAAACAACAATTTTCACCATTTTCTGTAATTTTTTGGACCAAACAACTAGTCAATCGAGAAAATGATTAAGACACTAAGTGATAATGAAAACAATCCTTAGTTGCAGCCCCAGTGAAAAGCATCCATCACAATTTCCCCAAGCCCAAGTCTTCAAATTACTTGTTTTGTCCAACTTACATTCATAAACCTAAAGATACACAATTTATTGTCAAAATAAACAAAGAAATGCATCAAATCTGCACAAGGGATAAGTAAGAACAAGTGAATGCCTGACACTTTTGATTGAAAATTTTCAACAAAATGATTATCAACACAGTTGCTAATTATTTTTCAGGTAATGACTGTTTCATAGTAGAAAGATAAAAGGATAATTTAATGACAAAACTACTAAAAAAAGGTTTGAAGAAACACTCTCACAAACTAACAGTTTGACTGTAACATTTCCCTAAGTGCAAGTCCATAAAATCAAACGACCAGGCCCATTTCCCTGCAAAATAAAGATAGCACTCCTAGAAGTGAAAACATTTAAATTTTAAACAGCCTTGTAAAAGCAGACTGTGGTCTTGGAAATGTTTTTGTCAAACGGGATTAGCTGTTATGTCGACAGGACATAGTTTTTAATATGGACCTCTGTGCTTTGGCGAATGTCTTTTCTCCCTTGTTTACATGCCCTGTCACAAGATGTCCATTAATGGCTCAATAATGTAGCAAACCACGTGTTTTCTACTGTTAAGTAAGCACTCTACACTCAACATGGACGGGGGCACCAGTGCCTGTGAGCTGAAGCTAAGGTTTTTAGCTAGCACGCTTGCTAGCAGAGACAGGGAGGGACCGGTTCGTGCTCAGAACGGAACCCTAGTTTTGTTAAACTTTCGCGAGATTTACACCAGTCGTTTCTTCACTGTGCACGGTGTACAACCTAATTATGATAAATGCCGTGACAACGCTGTGGTTACAATCTGCCTAGAGACAGAAACCACTTGGTTATGGTTAGAGAAAGTTCATGGTTTGGGCTAAAATTAACGCTCTCGCGAGATCTTTCACAGGTCTAGGGATCCCGGCGTCGTGTCTTGACGGAAACCCCAGACACGCTAAAGATCTCGCGAGAGTGTTCATTTTAACCCAAACCATGATTTTTCCTCAACTCAAACCGAATGTTTTCTGTCTCAACAATTGCCCAGATTTCAACCATTATGCTAACACGGAACGCTTAAACATGATTGATTTGTAAAACTTGAGAAAATAAGGAATCAACGAGCACAAATATCGCGAGAGTTTCGCTATGAAGGGTTCCCTTTTAACACTATCCATGCAAACCAACTGGATATCCCGTGTGTTGCTTACAAACAAGTTCACTTGTACTATTCAGCTGTACTATTAAAACAGAAAACCACACTGATATTTGGTGGGCAGCGAAATATATTATTACCAAACTTTACACCAACTTAATACGGTAAACCTACTCGACGCTCTTTCCTTTAAAAACCACTGATAATTGTTTTAACACCTACCGTTTCGGTCGAGCACACGTCAACGTAAACTTATCCAGTTGCAACTAAGCTTACTAATTAAAGCATCAACCAAGAAGGTGATGTTGTGTTTTAAAAAGTAGAGTAACACAAACAAACTCCCTGGGCTCCCGTTTTTAAAAGCTAATCGGTGTTTTTCTGAACTGATACCGAAACGTGTGATCTGCGGAAGCACATGTCACTTGACTAGTATCGCGCGCGCCCACTATCCCAAACCGTCGCCAACGGTCGTGTCTCGAAGGGAACCCCAGACCCGCGAATGACCTCGCGAGAGTGGTCATTTAAAACCAACCTATAATCTTTCCCTTACCCTAATCAAATGTTTTCTCTCCATATCCCTACTCAGATCCTAAGAATAGCGTTGTCACTTTATAAAACATAATTAGTTTGTACTAGGTGCACAACACAGAAAGAGCGTGTACAGATCTCGCGAGAGTTGCGCAAATGAAGAGTTCCCTTCTAGCCCGGACCGTCGCAAGCAAATTGCGTTTTCTTCCAGTCACTTCGACTTAAAGTGGTACCCAGAGGCTCTGTTTGCTCAGGAGAGGTGATACATTTACTTAACCGTCTTCTCCTGTGGTTATAGACGTTACTAAGCAAGTTAGACAAACTATTTCAACTCCAGGTGAGCGTACAGCCACTGCTCGAATGGTTAGCAACGTTAGCATCCCAGTTGTGCCAGTTAAGCTAACGTTAGCTAACTCCCAACTCGCCCTGAACTGTGTTGTTCGCTTCAGCGCTACAAACAGCCTCAAATCTAAGAGAGAGATGTGAACGCAGTGCATATCTATAACAGTGGGATTTACTTACATTGTGTCGCCCGAAGTCATTAACCGACTTTCGGCCAGAGGGTGGAAATCCAGGTTGTACGTCGAAGTCATGCTCAAAACAACGTCTATCTATCTAACAATGAGAAGCGACGTCCGCTCACTCGCAAGAGGCTCAACTCCGGCGAGACAAGACGAAGCAGAACAGGTGCAGGGAGGGGGCGTCTTCTTCAAAACTGCATGAGAGAGAGAGAGAGAGAGGCCACCGATATCCGCCTTATTCCTTCCTCCTAATTTCTCTCTCTCGTCCCCCGACTGAAATAAATTCAGGCAAGCCGCTGTCACACTGCACACACCGAGCTGCAGCAAACCAGAGGCGTGGCCTCTTCAACAAAAGTCTGAAACCATGCTGCCTGCTGCTGCTGCTCAGACAGCCTCACAGCTCCTACTCAATGTAAAATTACTGTAATGTCCCTCCAGAGGTGTCAAACTCATTTTAGTTTATGGGCCACGTGAAATCCAGTTTGATTCAAGTGGGCCAGACCAGTAAAATCATTGCATAATAACCTATAAATAACAACACCTCCAAATGTTCCTCTTTTTAGTGTAAAAAGTAGATTCTCAAAGCCTGCACCATGCATTTACAGAACAGATGATGATGAAATGATAAGCAGCGTGTCTTTAAAAAAATAACTGCAATTTCTGTTTCTGTCTCTCCGTTTTTCCACATTTAGTCAGTCTACTGTCATTACAGATCACAGAGGATCTACAAATACACCAAACAGTTATGTATTTTGCATGCTGAAGGACAACATATTATTTTACTTCTTTATGATTCAAACAGCATGTCAAGATCTAAACATTCTTTTAATTTTCTATACATTTCCACACCTGTGTAGTAATGCTGGCAACACCAAACTGCACCAACCATAGTGGAAGTTAATGAGGAGGAAGTTTAAGTTATTCCCTGCCTTACAAGTCTGATGCAGGCTGTTGCACAATGATCAATATTTAAATATGACCACAATAAGTGTCTGACCTGGACTTAATAACTGTAATTTCTTCACACTTAGCAAAAGCATGCAGTTGGTCAGATTGAGTCCTTTGGTGGGCCCGTTCTGGCTCATGGGCCATACAATCGACACCGATGTTCTACACTATGTAAAATTACTGTACCGCTACACAATAAAATTACCATATAAATGGTTTATAATTAGGTTGTAAACACTTTATAAATCACTAAATCAACAGTGGCTGCTTGCTTGCCAAATTACTTTTTCTGCTCCATCAGCAGCATTTATACCTGTCAGCTTCACCAGGTATTTGTTAATAACTTGCTTGCATTTAACTACTGCCAGCATATCTTAATAGTCAAAAAGCTTCATTTGGCATTAGAGTTGCAACAATAAATCATTTAGCTATCAACTATAAAATTAATCACCAACTATTTTGGTAATCGATAAATCTTTTTGAGTCATTAAAAAAAAAAAAAAAAAGTCAAAATTCACTCATTTCAGCTTCTCTGTAGTTCTCTATGGTAGTTAACTGAATATCTTTGGGATTGTGGACAAAACAAAATATTTGAGGATGTCGTCTTTGGCTTTGGGAAATAGTGATTGATATTTTTGACCTTTTTCTGACATTTTATGGACCAAACAATTAGTTGATTAATCAAGAAAATAATGAAAGTAATTATTAGTAAGATTAAATTAGTTGTAAGCAGAACCTGGATCTTTCCAAATAGTGAGCACACATTGGTATATGAACACTATGTTATAACTTTTTTATAATTGTTTATCAAAGATTTATAAAGTGTTTGCAACCATAAAAAACATCTATAAATCATTTATAAGGTTGGTCTTATTGTAAAGTGGTACAGAAACAACTGTCAGGTCCCTTTAGGGGCTGAGACACTGTGTTCTACAGAGAGTTTAGTGACCTATTTGTAGTTTATGATGTCTTATTTGCCGTGGCATCATTATATTAATATAATGTGTTTCATATATATTCTGGAGGCCATCAAAATGGTACATTAGATTGTCCAGCTTTGTCGTGGAGGGAGGTTAGCCTGTGGATGAGTCAGGGACCTAATGATCCTGATTAGAGAGCCATTTAAAACGTTTAAATATAGTACCCAGGTCATTAACATCATGATTAATAATGCTCCTCCTGTTTCCATAATTTCTCAGGAGCCTAAATTAGGCACCTGTCTTGTTTTTTTATTAGATTACGCAAATCAACAAGACTATTTCCAGGTTGTTTATTGGCTTACATGGCAGATAGGTCCATAAATCAAAAGTGAGATGGTTAAAATGCAGTTTTTCTTTCTGTCCTGCTTTTCCCCAGGGTCACAGGTCACATCCCCCTTTGTGCTGGGCTGTTGTCTCCCTGGGGGAGGGGGAGCCTATCTTCTTTTGTTGTGCTGGACTTGCAGGGCGAGGCCTCTACACTTGGGGGAGAAAGGTAGGGGGGCTGCTGTCAAGTGTTGTTTGCAATAGCAGAGAGGCAGGAGTGAGGGGAGGGGGGGTGCCTAGCCTAATTATCAAACTGTTCATTATTGCCCCAGCAGCTGCACAATCCAAAAATATTATTCATAGCGAGTGTTAAGAAACATCCCATTCACGAAATCCGACTTAATCCTTGTATCCATAGCAATTTCAAGGCAACTTGGCAGCAGTGCCGAGTGTGCTCTATTAAACAGTGCCTAAAAGAGGTTTGTATGCATAATGTGATATGCGACCTATTTTGCCATACATGTAGACAAGCCCACTATGCAACATGCATTACCATTAAGCTGGAGGGGCCGCTATAAAAAGCACGTCTAAACCTCTCTCGAGAATCAGGTTTCATTAAGATGGAGGAAAAATACAATAATGTCATCCCATCTGCAGCATCCACATATTTCCTTTGACTCAATTAGATCTCAGGGGATCTTATTGAATAGATTTGTTATAAAAAAAGGAGCAGCTCCAGTTTCCCTTGTGGGTATGTACAATACATACAGTAGAGTTTTCTGTACAGGACACAATGCCACCACACCTGTTTATTTCTACCATTTGGTGCGCGGCTCCTTGGTTTTTCTAAGAGATGCTTATTGGAGTGGATTCCAGAGTTGCTTGCACCTTCCAATACTAGCCTCCTATTCTTAATCTCAGATTATTACTACTGTAATCCCAACATAATCCTCCACACGTACCATGCTTTTGTTGTTTACATCAAATGTTTTCCCCTCATGCAGTTGAACTCAAGTCCCACTCGTCATCATCATCATCATCATCATCATCATCATCCAGCAGCGTTTAAATTTGCACCCTTTTCGTGACAAACTGCTCGGTGTAAAAATAGGCCAGCTTCAACCCCAAATGGGCCACATTGTGCCTTTATGAACACGTTCGCCATGAACTTGGAGGCACACTTTTTTTTCTTAGCTCTGCCTTTTCGTGAAAGCATTTGCAGAATGGCGACCAACTAAAGAGCTCTCAAAATGGAGAGGGAGAACTTCATCTTATCAGGCTTTCTAAAGGAAATCTACTGTGTCAAGATGTGCTCAGCTGCACGCATGATAACACCATCTTATCAGGGGCCAGTTCCACTAAATTGATGCAAATTTCAAGATGCATGTAAATGTTCCCTCTTGATACCTTTTGTTGTTTTTGGCTGAGTGCGTACAGTAAGGCCTGTGTTGGTTTCAGGAGATATCTAATCATCACATAGGTTTGTCTTTTCCAGGGCGATTCAGAGACAAACACCTGCATCACTGACACATTTATCTCTCATTCTTTATTTATAGTTCATGTAAGTGTCTGAGCCCTGGTGGAACTTTGAAAAGAGGAGGAACGTATATATGAAATGACATGAGGATGCTGTACGATATTGATCCTTCTATTCAGATACAATTTAAAACTAAACCTCCTGATCGAATCCTTTTTTGTCCAGGGAAGATGGGACTGATATGAGTGGCCAAATTCAGTAGATTCAAATGTATGGTTTCTGGGTTCATTAAAAAAAAAAAAACATATAGGGCCACCAGAGGACCACCACCCTTCCCACAGTCAGTCACACACTCACAGCATGGGAGAACGCCTCAACTGGAAACAATACATCCTATGACAATATTCAGCCCAGACAAAGAGCAGTCCAAATACGGGGCTGCTCCACAAAAGCTAGCCCAGATTTGAATGAGGGGCCAACCCCAACGTACCTCATAGGCAGGTCCTCATTCCTGACAGAGATCCCGGCCGCAGAGGGGGGACAGCGCATGCTGTTGGCATACAAACTCTGCACCAGGGCCAGCTCAGAAGAGTGTTCCAACATCGGTGCTCTGGAAAAATCCACCCGGTGTAATGGACACTTTCTTCTCTTTCCCTCTTTCCTCTATAGTGTTTCTCTCCCTTTCTCTGTCTCCCGCCCACTCTTTCTCCTCGGTTTAGTGCAGCAGAGCGGCGCCCACCCCCTTCGCTGACTGGCGTGGCTGAAATAATCCTCTCTGACAGCTCATCGTGCGCTAATGCATTGTGCTGCCTGCGGCAGCCCAGTTTGCAGGCTGTAAAGCTGTGGCCACAGTAGCACTCTTCCACTAATTGACACCCATATTAGGAAAACTTCAGGATATTGGACATGGATGATTTATTCCCACTGTCAGATCGGGGAAAATTAGAGGAAACATCGACACAGTTGCCACAAAATCTCATCCACAAGTCCTGGTTTTGTGGCGCGCTTCTGTGCATGTTGGCATGTACTTGAATCAGTGAACCGCTACAAATAAAGGCCAAGACAAGGCACACTCCTGCAAACAGGTTTATCAAGTCTGGCATCCTAAAAAATATTATATTACTACTGTTATAACCAAACACTGGTCATCACTGAGTACCTGTACATACGTAAAAAAAAAAAAAAAAAAAAAAAAAAAAAAAAAAAAAGATGAAGAAAAAAGGTCCAAATTCTCTAATTTCAGCTTCTCAAATGTGAAAAAAATTCAGATTTCTTTATTCCTCTTGGACAATATACTAAATATCTTTGGATCGCTGACAAAACAAGACAAGACATCTTTCACAATTTTCTGACATTTTCTGGACCAAACAGCTAATTGGTTCATTGAGAAAATGATGGACAGATTAATCATTTATGAAAACCATAAATATAACCATTCTATATTTTGCTCCAGTGTGGATGTACATGTCACTGCCCCTCTATGAGCTGGCTCATGACAGGTGGAGAGCCTTCCTTGACAACCGCATGTCATTATTGTTCTAGACTAGATAGGGGTAAAGATAGCCTGCTGGAATATGAGCAAACATCAGCATGAAGGCTTGTTAAATAAGGACAGGTTACAGTATGGCCCACACCGTTCACCATTTCAGACTGCAGTCAATCTATATTGAAATAACTGCAGCCATTGAGAGTTAATTTAACTGCCTGTGAGCACAATGTACCTATATTCAAATGACATTTACCTCCATGTAATTCTACCGAATGATCTAGGATAGGAAACGGTTCTCAACAGTACAATTAAATTACAGGAGGCCCTAATCATTAACTGACGGCAGGTTTCAGAGCACAAGGAAACCATCAAAGAAAGCGTGGCATGTTAATTTGCATTTGACAAAGCTCATTTGCCTATGTTCTGAGCCACAGAGTTGGAAATATGATGATGCCAAACCAGTTTTCGAAGCAGAACACATACCCTCTCATAACTAACACACTTAACGCGTGTTTTTTCCTGTCCGATTATAAATGTGAAAGTAATTTGTCACAATATTCTTTGCACAAAACCCAGGAGAGATTAAATCTAGGTCTCGTTCTCCCATAGGTGCTGTGTCCTGTTAGAGTAACGTGACATTAAGTAGGAAAGTCATCTGAAAACAGGGTCATGTCGACGTGTGCTGGTATCATAGCTGATAGGACCAGCATGAAGGGACTCCATGTCCTCTGATCATCATGGCACAAAATTCTCTTCATTTCAGCCCCGCTCGTGCTGCCGACATGAATATTTTAAACACTGGAATCCAGTTCTTTATGATGTGTTGCTGCTTAGTATGACTGGCAGTGCCACGGGCTTCCTGCAGAGTGCAAAATAACTGAGGGTCTCTCTTCCTGCTCTGATCTACTAACATGTAAGAGAACAAAAAGCGCTCAGTGTGATAAAAAATCGTCTGCATCAGAGTTGTTGTAGTGTGGTGTTTTTCATTAGTTTTCATTTTTTCATTTTTAATCTTTGTTTTCAGTTCAGTTTAGTTTCAGTTAGTTTCTGAAGTTGGTTTGCTCCTTCTAGTTTAGTTTTAGCAGCAACCACGACCAGCAGCTCTAGAGCTGATTATGTGTGTGTGTGTGTGTGTGTGTGGATGCATGCACATGCACGGTTGGCTGGTTGCAGCTATTGAGAATTCACGCTTGATATTGTTTTTAAAATTTTTAGTTTGTATTAGTTTCAGTATTAGTTCTAGTTAGTTATCTTTATAACTCCATGCAGGTGGCAGCTGTGGCCGCAGCCGTTGTGTTTTCGGGTTGTCCGTCCGTCCCATGCTTAGAGAACGCAGTATCTCAAGAAAGCCTCGAGGCAGTTTCTTCAGACTTTGTGTAAATGATCACGTGGACTCAAGCAGGAACTGATTCTGATTTGGTGTTTCATGGTAAAAGGTCACTGTGACTTTAATTCTTGTGAATGGGGTTATATCAGGAACTCCCGGACAGAATTTCTCCAAACTGGTCACAAATGTCCACTTGGTCACAATGTTGAACTGATTAGATTTTGGAGGTCAAAGGTCAAGGTCACTGTGACCTGACGTCCCTCTTAATCTCGTGAACATGATATCTCAAGAGCATCTTGGGGGAGTTTCTTCAAATTTGGCACAAATGTCCACTTGGAAGGGAGGATGAACTTATAAGAGGTCAAAAGTCCCTGTGACCTCACTAAACATGTTTTTAGCCATAACTCAAGAATTCATACGCTAACTATGACAAACTTACACACAAATATCTAATAAGATACAATGATAAATGGAGGACATTTGTTATCCAAAAGAACAAAGGTCAACTTCACTGTCACATCATAATGTTCAGCTCTCTGTCAGTCCTTTATCTTCCTCTGTTAAAAAAAAGGCTCTAAGTGAAGACAGCATGTTTCTCAGTGGAGATTATTCACTGGAATCACACACGTCAATATAATGATAACTTCAATTTCATCAAACGACACACGTAATACCCTTTATTAAGTTCCTTCAAAGTCTTCACTACATATGTTATACGAGTCTGGACAAACATGGGTGTAATCTGCAACTTGAATGGTTGACACAGGCATACAGCAAGGTGGTAATTCTCGTTTTGTTATAATGTGGGGGTATTTGTCAGGGGCAACATTTAAGAAGTTCAGGTCAGGTATCACAATACAAACACAACACTTTGTGAGGACACATGACTCACAGTTATGTAGACATCCCAGCTCCCATCCCAAACTGACAGACTAAAACTTAAGACATTTGTATATATTTTTTATTTTAGTTGTTTTTTTTAAGCACACAATATTGTTTTGGTTAGTTTCCATCTTTCTGATGTTGAGTTTTTATTTCGGTTAACTAAAATGTTTTTTTTGCACCACCTAACTATAATAACTTTGATGTGCTCCGATGTTTTCCAGTTGAAACTTTGTTCAGAACAGGTTCCAGCAGTAAAATATCACAACACAAAATGGGACCTGAATGCTAGATGAAATGCATTTGTGATATAATCAACTTGTGAAAGCTGCAAAGATGCATCGGTGCGAGGAAACAGCCACATCCTGTTCACATCCACAGAGAAGGGAAAGGTGCTCTCGTTGTCTGTCATGTAATAAGTCAAATATCAGCACATGGTTACAGCTCTGCAGGTGGCTTCATGATGAGTGAAAGCAGCCATCAGCTTTCCCTTTTTACCAATTTTGGACTCTCGTGGGACTGAGGCCACTAAACAAATACTGTCTGTGTTTTTGTGGGTTAAAACCGAAACTGTTACAGCTCAGCGCACGTTGTGCTCTCTCGCGTGCATTAATGCAGAGTACACCGAAGAAGCTAAATTAATTTCTTATTTGAACTGGTGGTGAAACGAGGTGAAAACATTTTTTACTCAATAAGAAATAAAGACTTAATCCTTTTTTTATGTCAGACATGCCAGAGCTCTATCTTTACCGCAACTGGACAGTAAAATTTATGATCCAACAGATGCTTGCATAAAGGTTTGACTGTACGAGACCTGACACCAGCATGTGTGATTGAAGAGGGAGACAGACAGGCCATGAGTGGAGTTAGCATTTTAGCATCAGACTGCTATCTGTGACCTTGTTGACATTTTAACTCATACAAAGTCTCTTTTTTGGGGGGTTGAAACTTTACTTTTATCACTGAAATTCTTTGTTACATGTTTCCTCCCCTGATTCTGTGTAAACTGACTGTTCGTGTGGGCTTGCATGAGAGACTGCATTTCATGTGATAAAAGGCTTCACCACATTGACATGTCAGCTTGTTTTGCATGGGCAGAAGTCATCTTAGTTCCTCTTTACTCTGGGCCCACATCATTTTTTCCACTTCCTCTTTGATTTACAGTTATCGGACGACTCTGAGTACATTTCCATCAGGGCCGTCTATGGGAGGAACACACTGAAACAGAGAGACAGAAAGAGAGGCGAATGAGTAAAAGGATTATTTCACAAGTTTAATAAGTGAATGACTCACGTGTGCTCTTGAGTAACATCATAAAAAGCATTGACCACATGTTTATCATCCGGGATCTGTTACTAATAGTATTCAGATACCAAAGCTATTAAAAAAATAATCTGAGTGCTCATTCAAGACCTCAGTTCAGTTCAGTCTTTTTTGTCCTGCCTGAAATTCGGCCTGCAGCAGCAAAACCAGACAGTGTTCAGTGACTTTTTCACGTTTCACTTTTTCAGTGTGCATGTAGTAAATTAAAAATAAATCTATTTTGTGTGCCTAGGGCTTTTTTTTTTTTCTTTTTGCCATGGCACTGAAAGAGATATCAACTATTTTCACAGTTTTTGTTTGTATTTCAGATCTGTGCCTTGTTATTGTCCCCCCAGACTTCCTTTTTCTAAACTTGCAAATATTTAAAATTAAAGTCCTTTTTGTTAGTATCTTGCTACTTGAGTACTTTGC